>JBBPBX010035678.1:0-31919 GCA_038048925.1 Garcialebias charrua
ATTTACACCAACACTGAAACACCAAACACCCCTAAAACACCAAACACCCAATGAACATAAGCATAAAATGAAATAATAAAAGTGTAATACTGTCCTGAGTTTTTGCATAGTAGTATAAAAAGTATAAAACGTATATCTATAAAATAAACTGAAGTTTCTAGCGTTGACATTTGCAAAGAGTCATCAACATCTCCAAAAGTTTGGTCTGTGTTGTAAAAAGCTGCACTTTGAACCTGCAGAAGGAATGTTGTTGTTGGAATATGGGGAGATGTTTTGTTTTGGCTACTGGGGGGATGTTTTGAGCACACAAAAGACTTCAGCCCCAGGGGGTCACACACACCTAATTGAATGCAAATTCCTCAATCTGTCATTTTACAGTCTCCCATGGGAGCTATATGTAAAATATGTACAAGTACATATGTTTGGTATTCCTAGTGTTAACTCCAGACGGATCCCCTGAAGAGGAACCCCATCCCAACACCACATTCAAACAAATCACCAAACCAAAATTAAGGTAATGTAATTAAACTATCAAAATTAACTAAATCTAAAGCAAACCCCATCCGACTCCAAAACTAACCACTAACTAAACACCAAATTAATAATCACATGCTAGTATCTATACCAGCCTAATCTATCAAATCATAAAAGGATAAATGCAATCACCACCTCAACTCCATTGTCCCCCCTCGGACTCCTCCATGAACCACTCATCACCTCTACAGGTATCTGGTCTCAGCCAAATACATGTGATGTCTCTCATCCGGTATTGAACCGCGTCTGGCCTCTCTCTGACTCCAAAATTAACCCTCCAGATTAACATCCAAGCACACCATTCATATCCCAAACTAACCCCGAACTGACCCCATTATTAATCATCAAAACACACCCAAAAGCAACAAAACCATCTGAGAATTAACGTCATTAGGACAAATGCACACCTCTCCATTCCATCTCCAGACACCACCCAGCCACTACAGGTATCTGCTCTCTGCCAAATACAGGTGAGTTTGTGCAGCAGGCGATGGCCTGCACCCCGCCTGCACCAGGGGAAACACCGTCCCAACATCATCCACCTCCCTAGGAGCAATCATTTTTAAGATCCTCACCCGTGCACAAGGTGTCACACACCCCATAAATAGGCAGAACAGCAGAAAAACTCCCAGCGGCAAGGCCAAGAGCTTGACCATCACCTGAGGCCATGACCCCCTCGTGAACCAAGACAGTGCATGCCACAGCCCTGTATGCGCCACCTCCGTCTGATGCTCCTGAAGCTCTCTCAGATGGCGCAGGGCCGCTGTCACCCTGACCTGTGGATCTGAAACAGACACATCAGGTATATAGGTACAGCAGGTGTTCTCACCAATCATCTCACACACCCCATTTCCAGACGCCCTGAACAAATCCAACAGCAAATTACGATGTAAAGACGTAACACGCAGGGCCCACAGCTCTGCAGAGGTGGTCCCTAACGCCTGCACCGACTCATAAATGAACATCCCAAAGTGATAATGTAAAGGTTCCATGCGCAACAGGTGATCTCCGACATTTGATCCCGGGAAGAAGCCACGCTTCCATTCCACTGGGACCTCTGAACCCCAAGAAGACTCGATCTGACTGACGTCAGAAGTCTTTGACCGTCCCACATAGTGAGAACAGTTACTCAAAGACACCAGGAACGACCCCTCTGTAACCGCAACAGGTGCACAACACCCAGTCCAGTTCGCTGGCAAGGTCAGGAATACCTGATGTCCACACAGCCAGGCCAGGGCCTCAACCGGATACGTACCATTGCTGCCAGGCACACCCATGAACTCCCTTCCTGGATGGTACACCACTCGGCACCTCTCCACAGGGAGTGACCCCACTACTACCTGATAAGAGACATGATGATGGATGTGGTGCACACAGACAGGAAACTGTCCACTGGATGGCCAATCTACAAATTGAGCTAACACCATCAGATGTGATAATGTACTCAATTTGCACCACTTAGGCTGACATTGCAGGTGCTCCATGTAGAATCCTCTGGAGCTAATCTGCAGAACACAAAATGACAACATCCGGTCAAGAGGTTTAATACGCAATGGCAGCTGTGATTCGGCAACAGCAAGTGGGGTACAGATATAAGATTCAGACCTGTGGTGCCCCCTGGCCAAGAACCGCGCATATCTGTACCAAGAATTCCTCTGAAAAATTTCAGACAAATTCAACGACAGACGCTCAGCATCCCGTACCTGGGTCCACTCCCCCTGCATGAGGACATCTCTCTTGTCTCTCTGATGAGGTACGGGACGACAGCTCGGATGACCTGGTATCACACAGAAATACTCAAACAACAGAATGATGGAAACGATAACCAATGACCCCACACCTCCTGCCACCATTAGCCTCTTCTGCCCTTCAGTCATGCTTGACCTAGTTCAAAATCCTCTACAGTGTCTAACTTTGAACCCTGAAATGTGATGAAACACAACAGAAACACAAATTCCCCCTTCTCAGTTAAATCTGCGGAACCTGAAAAGGCAAATACACATGGAAAACTCAGTGTTGAAAGACCAACCACCAAACGCATGCACAGTTAACAAAATCTTCTTTTTCTCCTTTCTTTTTTATTTATACTGGAAATCACTGGAACCGCACCTGTAAGAAATACATCCTCAAAATGAATAAATCACTCTCCCATTGAATTTTAAACCAGAAGTAAGAATTGGTCAAAAACCCCTAATCTATTATGCTTTTAACACTAAAATTGAAAAATGTAACTCTAAACCCTCCTGCGTGTGAACTCTCGTTGGTTAAGCTCCTCTGAAGGGGAGGGCCTATCAGCTCTGCGCCTGTCATTCAAGGCCTGTCCTATTTCCACAGTTTTAGTGCTCCATTCTTTGGTATTAGCATTTTTAGCTATCCAATTTTTGACTAAACCTATGGCTCTTTCAGCCACTCCGTTAGCTTGGGGTGTGTAGGGAGGTGAGTAAACACGCATTACCCCAAACGTCTGGCACCAGTGATCTACTTGTGCATTGCGAAAGTGTGTCCCATTATCGGTTCTCAACTCTTTTGGAATACCTAACGCCCCACAGACTTGTTCCAGCATGCTAACAACACTGTTGCCATTAGCTTTTCTTGCTGGTTTCACTATCACATACCCTGACATTGAGTCCACCAGCACAATAAGGTATTTCTCTCCCTTCTTGCCTGTGATCCCCATGGGTCCAGCTACGTCCATGCACACTGAACCCCAGGGTATGGTACTTTTGATAGTTTGTCCATCCACTCGGTGCCCCCTGCGACCTGCATTATATTGACCACATATTTTACAGTCCAGTAGCACTTCGCGGATTTGTTTTAAGGGAATCCAGAGCTCCTGATGCTCCAATTCCTTACGTGTAGGTTGCACGCCCGCATGACCTAAGCTCTCATGCACGCCCCGCACAACCTCAGACACGTACTTCTGTGGGACCCTCCTTCCCTGGGGGGTTTGTTCCCACTTCTCGATCCCGACAAAAACGATTTTTCTCTGTTGTACATAACGATCAACTTCATCATTACCCTGCCAGTGCTTTCCTTCCTTAGTGTGGGATCTCTGGTGCTCGACTTCCAATTGCAAGTTTAGCCTAATTTCAGCTATTTTCTTCCACAAGTCATGATGAGCCACCACTTTCCCTTTAGCACTTTCAAACCCATTTTCTTCCCAAATGGATAAATCTTCATTCAGAGCCTGTGCACAGTAATAACTGTCAGTCACTACTCGTGCTGTTTTTACTTTTCTGTGAGTGAGTTCTAGCAATCCTTCGAGTACTGCCGTAACTTCTCCAGTTTGCGCACTTCCTGGCACTCTCCCCCTCCTACGGCAGCACTCGTTCCCTTGAAATTTAAGAATAAATCCCCAGTGTGCTACCTGATCGGTTCCTTTCTTAGATCCATCGGTGTAGAGAGTCCAGTCGTGCGTCTTTGGTTTTTCGGGCATCTCATTTTTTGCTTTTTTACTCACAGGTTGTGCTGGTCCTATCTCTAGATCGGGGTCTAATAAAATGTCCTCCCACCTACCCCATCTGGAATTCGTGGCTTTGGTACTTTCTATTGTCCCTTTTCTGAGATATTTGTGCACTTGACTTTGTGTTATGACTTTGATAGGTTGGCCTTGAGCTAGATCTTTTAGAGTACCCCAGTATCTAGCTAACACTGCCAGTTCTTTTTCTTCCTGGGGAAACTTTTTCTCAACTGAGGTCAACGAGTAACTCCAGAGAGTGACTAGCCCTCCATGTTCATTTTTAACTGAAACCATAGCGTTGTCATCTTCGCAACTGACTTCAGCTACTAGTTTTGTCATTACACTTCTTGGCTCTAATCGCACTGCTTCTTTGATCTTTTCTCTGAGTTCTTCCAGATCTTTCTGATTTCCGGCTGTCCAAATCCATGCTTGTTTGCTTTTCTTTTCATCTTGTCCTTCCTTTTTCTTCAGACAGGCATACAAGGGTTTTGCATATTTCTGGTAGTTAGGAACATGATCTCTCACATAGTTGCACAGTCCTAAGATTTTTTGTAGCTCGTTTTCGGATTCAGGGGGCTGAATTTGCTCAAGTTTTTCTCTGTAACCCTCGGAAAGTCCCAGATCGGCCGTTACTTGGAAACCTAAATAGTTTACTTGGAACTGCCCAAACTGACATTTCTTCAGATTAAGTTTCAGCCCTGCTTTTGTAACTCGTTGCAACACTTCTGCCAACCGTTCTAGGTGTTCCTCCTCTGTGTCATCCGCGATGAACACATCATCGATGTAAACTGTTGCGCCCAAGTCTTTAAGCACATCCATTACGGCTGACTGAAACACATTTGGAGAGTTTTTGTACCCCTGTGGCAAACGCTGCCACACATAGCTCCTTCCTTGATGGGTAAAAGCTGTTTTCCCTTGTGATTGTTTAGCCAGTCTGAGAGAGAAGAATCCATTCGCCAAATCAATGCAGGATTTGTACTTTTTCACTTGTAGAGTTTTCAGAGTACCTTGAGGGTTAATGAGGCTCGCTCGGTTTGCTACCGTTCGCCTATTTAGTGCTTTAAAATTAATTACTGGTCTCCATCCCCCTCCTGCGGACTCAGGTTTCTTTACCGCTTGAATGGGGCTGTTAGTAATGGGATAAGATTCTTCTCTAATAATCCCTAAAGCACTTAATTCCCTCACAATTTTGTTCATTTCTTCTATTGCTCCTGGGTTCAAAGGATACTGTCTCACAGGTGGATGTACACCTCCTTCAATTGTATGTACAATTGATGGGCCTAAATCTCCACAATCATTTTTAAATCTGGCCACCGAGGCCGACTCGATGATTTGTCTTAACTTCTCTTTCCCAGCCGGGGAGAAGTCACTTTCATTTACTCTTTGTTCTGTTACTTCAGGAATATTTACAGGTTTATACCATTCTTCTGATTCATGTTTCTCATGAGTGGGCCCTATTTTCACTAACCTGGATTTAAGCATATCCAGTCGTCTATTTAGAGCTCTACGGTCCTTCCGTGGTTTTCTTAATTCTTTCAAATCAGTTATTGCAACTAGGTTGTATGGTCCTTTGATCCAAACAATTCCGTGCCATAATGCATAAGGCATTTTTTCTATGGTTCCATTAGCCAATTGAACCGTTAAGTGTCCTATTGTTTTTAGGTTTTTGCGGGTCATGGACACCTCTGCCCCAGAGTCTATCAGATAGGGCTCTCCGTCCACTTTGGTGTGGATTTCGTCCCCATCCCAATAAGCGCCTTCTAGGGTGACCCGCGACCTATCAGCCATTATTTAGCTGGCCCCCCATCCCTTTTCTTTCGGGATTCCTGGAGGGCCTGTCTCTGCTCAGGGGTCATTCTATTATATTCTTCTGTAGGCACGTAATCGCTCTTTTTCTGAGGTGCTGCATTTCCAGGTGAAGCTTGATACCTTCTTGGCTGTTGGTTTCTGTACTGTTGTTCTTGCTGAGGTCTCTGAGACCGTTCTCCATACTGTTGTTCGGATCGTGGTCTTTGGGGATTTTCTCTGTATTGTGGCTCAGACTGCCTTGGGGACCCTCTATATTGTTGCTGCTGTTGTTGTTGAGGGGCCCTAGGGGCCACTTTTGGCTGTTTTGAGCTCTGTTTTGTCTCATTTTTCCTTTTTTCCTCCCAGTACTGTTGTTCTAGATCATAAGCTTTCACTGCCTGATCGATCTGGGGGACTAAAGTATCATTGGGCATTGAAATGAATTTCACCTCACCTTTCCTACCCTTTGTTACAATTCTTAAGGCCTTAACATACCTTTTTGGCGGGACATTTTGTTTTAGTGAATACCAGACTGATGTGAGGTGTTGGCCTTGATCCATGCGTACTTTTGCCCGTTGAATTTGAGCATCCTCATCATCCATGTCCTCAAGAACCAATCTCTCAAAATGATCTTGAGCTGACTCCTCTTTGCCCACTGGGTTTGCAGTGACATTACCCAGCCACAGCTTTCTGGCTGCGTCACACTCGGTGGAACTGATCACCATAGGCCATACATCTTTTATGTATTCTTCGGGTTTTTCATCAGATCTTTTTTCCCTTACCAGATTTTTCAGCATTTTGTACTCACGATAACTATCAGCATCTGAGCTGATGACCCGGTTCTGCTCCGCCCTCTTAGATTTTTGGTCTAACTGAGGTTCGTGGTATGACTGACTATCCTCTCCCTGACCAGATGCCCCCTCATCACTCTATGATATCTCATCCCTCATTTTCTCATTTGTTTCTTTGGCATACTTGTATGCAGCCTTTCTCATTCTCCTTAGCATCACATCATGCGCTATTGATACGTAAGCGGTTCTAAATTTTTCGGTTAGGTCTTGGTGAGCGGCCAGTGTGGGGAACATGGGCATCATCAAAATGTTAGCCCATTCTCCCAAGGTGGCTTTTACTGTCAATCCCACCATCTCATCTAAACTATCTGCCCACACAGGGGGAATGTCACGGTTGCTTTGACCGGCCTCAGGAACGTTACGTGAACAGCCAAGAGAAGTTTTCGTCTGAACTCCGAATGGAGAAAGAGCAAACTGAGGCTCTCCAACGGCTGCTGGATGAAGCCAAATTGGTAAATGATGAAATGAGCAACAAACACCAAGTGGAAGTTGCTTCCTCTTCACGTTGTGGCTTTACAAGATCAGGCCACGAAAAACAAGTTTCAACAGGATCTTCTGAAACTGTCTATGTACAAGGAGATCCAGGCTCTGCGTACAATCTCAGAAGACGCAGAGAGGAAATTGAAACGAGATCTTGAGCAGATGTCAACATGCTGTGAGCAACTCAAAGTGGCTCACGCCATGAGCCAAGAAAAGTTTTCATCCGAACTCCGGTTGGAGAAAGAGAAAACTGAGGCTCTCCAGCGGCTGCTGGATGAAGCCAAACTGGCAAGTAATGAAGTGAGCAACAAACACCAACTGGAAGTTTCCTCACTTCGTCAGCAGGCTGTGACGTTTCAGGATCAGGCGACGGAAAATGAGCGCCAAAAGGATCTTCTGAAAGTGGCCATGGACGAGGAGATCCAGGTTCTGCGTAAGGTCTCCAAAGACGCAGAGGCCAAACTGAAGAAAGAGCTAGAACAAATGTCAACATCATTCGACCAACTCAAAGTCAGCAACGACTTGGATGTTGAGGCGCTTAAATTGGTGTCAAAAACGTTCCTAAACCAGCTCAGCGAAGAGATTCAGGCTTCGGTCCCGCCCAGAGAGAAGAAAAACTCTTTCTGGAAGAGAACGAGACGTTTCTTCGGTCTCGGAAAGCCTGGAAGTTGGAAGAAAAACAAGAACGCTTCCAAAAAATTAAATACATGAATAAATAAAAAATTCATATCGGAGTGAGAGGATGGCTATAAGGTGAGAAGGGAGGCCATCTATAAAAGGAAAAAAATAAAAAATAATAACCCTTCCACCTGAAAGATCTTCTCTTCGCACGCACACACACATACACACACACACACACACACACACCATAAACACACAAATACAACATTTAAACAACTTTACAACACAGACTAGTGATTTTAAAAAACGAGCAGCACGGTGATGGCAGCCGAACACTGTTACCTTCGTGCTGTGTGGGTTTTTCCCCAAGAACTCCGGTTTCCCCCACTTAGACTAATTTATTCACTGGTCATTAAACTTACACACACACATCATACGCACAACATATACACACACACAACAAATACACACACACAAAACATACACACCACATATATACACACACAATACACACACACAACATACACACACACAACATACACACACACAACACACATCACCCCGTTGAATCGCCACCTTATCGTGGTGGAGGTGTTTGCGTGTCCCAGTGATCCCAGTAGCGATGTTGGTGGGGACTAAGTTTGGGGCCAGACTAAGAGCGATTCAGAAACCTATGTCTTTGTTTATTATTGAAAAACATGGTTGGACAAGATAAATATTTCAGAACATAAAAACTGCAAAACTACCAAAAGTCATAGCTGTAATGTTGAACTAGGTCTAAAACGTCTTCAGAGAATAAATCATGTCGTCTGGACCAGTGATCTGATCGCTCTGAATCTCAATAAGCCTTCAGACAATGAATAGATATTAGTTAGTTATTATTTAATAGTTGTAGACATTTTCATGTTGGCAAAGATTAGCTGTGATGGCCATCTTTAATTGGCTTATTCCCAAATATTAGTCCGTTGGAGAGAATTTTTTTTTTTGGTGGGATAAAACCGGAGTACCCAGAATAACCCCCTTTTTTATTTTTTATGGGATGGACCCGGAGTAACCTTTTTTTTATAAGATGGAACCGGAGGAGTAAACCCGTTTATTTTTATTTTTATACAAGATACAAGATACAAGATACAAGATACAAGATAGGTTTATTAACATTGCATCAATTTTCACCGATACAGCGTAAATATGTAATTACAGTCATCCAGGAGAGAGTTTGAGTGCAATAAGCTGCTGCTTATCAAAACACATGACATATTTATCAACACATGATATGTTTATCAACACATGATATGCTCATAGCGCGGCCGCTCTCATCTGTCCCCAGATGAAGGTCAAAGGTGGGAAGAACAGGGTAAGAAACCATGGGGGTTGTACAGCGTTTGATATTAAAAAAAAATGAATCACGTTTTGTCTTCAAGACACCGCATGATCCAGTAAAAACCATATCTTAAGCACATTTAGTTACAGTAACATATTGCATGTTGAGAGAGATGGGCCGAGGCAGGGAGGTTTCTGTCCATGACACATTCCGGGACTCCGTTAACGGTCATAGAAAAGTTCTCCGGGGGGAGGGGGGGGGTAAGCAGACAAGACAGAGACAGCTGTGTTTTCCACAGTAAGCACTTCAGGAGAATTTAGATATCCAGCTTGTCCAAGGCTGTTTCCAAGGGAGTCAGATAAGAATTCACAAAATATTTCCACATCAGGCAGACAATTTTTTTTTTTTTGCAGCCTTCAGTTCTGTGAGGGCAATTCTGTCCAAATATCCAATTCGGGACTTTTTCCACTGATCCAGCTCCGACCTCAGATGTAAAACCACAGCAACCCGAGTCCTGAAAACCAAGGGTGACCAGCTCCCCCTCAGAAAGAGCTCTCACACAGCTGAGTTCTGATGTTTGACAGCGAACAGAGTCCACAAGACCAAGGGTGATCTGTACACCTCCCGGATAGGCTCGCACACAGCTGTTTGTTCGAGGTCATAGCGCAGACCAGACGTCGGGTGCTTCAGTAAGTCCTGCTGAAGTCCCCCTCTTTTTCGATGGACCAGTGCTCCACAAACGCCAAAAAGTAAAGCGCAGCCATCATACTCCCAATATAATCCAAGATTAATCACCTCCCAGAGCATTCCCAGAAATCCACGGAAACCATCACGGAATCTGTGGCGTTCCTCCGTCACTCTGTGCGGGTGGAAAGGCTCCCCTGTGCCTTCTTCTGTGGGGATCTTCTTTGTAGAATCAAATGCCCAAACCTCCAATCCATCTTAATTTGCGTTCGAGATGCTCTTCTGTGGAGCTGCCAGCAGCAGAGGGTGGGGGAAGACGGGAGAGGGAAGGACACGCGTACTCCGGGTACTCCGCGGAGTACCCGGAGTAAACCCTTTAAAAAATATATTTTTTTTTAATGGGATTAAACCGGAGTACGGAGTAAACTCGTTTTTATTTTTTTATTTTTTTGTGGGATGAAACTGGAGTACCCGGAGTAAACCCAACTTTTTTTGTTTTCATGGGATGAAACCGGAGTACCTGGAATAAACCTGTTTTTTTTATTTTTTTTGGTTGGAAAATGTCTTATCAGAGAAGACCCGATCCAAGACAACTAGTCAGGAACAACAGAGCCCAGATGGGGCAACCGTCTGTCCCTCACGAGATCGATAGGCTGAACGCCCTTCTCACCGAGTCTAATAGAAGGTTGTTCAGCGAGCACCATCGTGTAAACCAGCTGTCGAAGGAGCTTGAAGACACCAAAACTCGGCTGGAAAAACAGAAGCACCTCAATGAAGTTTTTATTCAGAAAATGGGTGAGGTCGAGGAAGAAATGGAGAGACTGAAGAGATATTCCAATCCAGAAACTAATTTCTGCCAGGATTGGCTCCAAGGTACATAGTACCATTCAACGAAAGACTTTGAAGTTCCTTCAGAGGGACTACGAGGAACTCAAAGTTGTTTACGTGAACAGCCAAGAGAAGTTTTCGTCTGAACTCCGAATGGAGAAAGAGCAAACTGAGGCTCTCCAACGGCTGCTGGATGAAGCCAAATTGGTAAATGATGAAATGAGCAACAAACACCAAGTGGAAGTTGCTTCCTCTTCACGTTGTGGCTTTACAAGATCAGGCCACGAAAAACAAGTTTCAACAGGATCTTCTGAAACTGTCTATGTACAAGGAGATCCAGGCTCTGCGTACAATCTCAGAAGACGCAGAGAGGAAATTGAAACGAGATCTTGAGCAGATGTCAACATGCTGTGAGCAACTCAAAGTGGCTCACGCCATGAGCCAAAAAAAGTTTTCATCCGAACTCCGGTTGGAGAAAGAGAAAACTGAGGCTCTCCAGCGGCTGCTGGATGAAGCCAAACTGGCAAGTAATGAAGTGAGCAACAAACACCAACTGGAAGTTTCCTCACTTCGTCAGCAGGCTGTGACGTTTCAGGATCAGGCGACGGAAAATGAGCGCGAAAAGGATCTTCTGAAAGTGGCCATGGACGAGGAGATCCAGGTTCTGCGTAAGGTCTCCAAAGACGCAGAGGCCAAACTGAAGAAAGAGCTAGAACAAATGTCAACATCATTCGACCAACTCAAAGTCAGCAACGACTTGGATGTTGAGGCGCTTAAATTGGTGTCAAAAACGTTCCTAAACCAGCTCAGCGAAGAGATTCAGGCTTCGGTCCTGCCCAGAGAGAAGAAGAACTCTTTCTGGAAGAGAACGAGATGTTTCTTCAGTCTTGGAAAGCCTGGAAGTTGGAAGAAAAACAAGAACGCTTCCAACTGAAAGATCTTCTCTTCGCACGCACACACACACACACCATAAAAACACATACAACATTTAAACAACTTTACAACACAGATCAGTGATTTAAAAAAACGAGCAGCACGGTGATGGCAGCCGAACACTGTTACCTTCGTGCTGTGTGGGTTTTTCCCCCAAGAACTCCGGTTTCCCCCACTTAGACTAATTTATTCACTGTTCATTATACTTATACACAAAACACACACACACAACATATACACACACATACGCACAATATATACACACACATAACATACACACACAAAACATACACACACACACATACACACAACATACACACACAACATACACACAACATATATACACACACACAACATACGCACAACATACAGTATACACACACACACACAACATACACACACAGTATACACACACACACAACATACTCACACACACAACATACACACACACATCACCCCGTTGAATCGCCACCTTATCGTGGTGGAGGTGTTTGCGGGTCCCAGTGATCCCAGTAGCGATGTTGGCAGCGACTAAGTTTGGGACCAGACTAGCGATTCAGAAACCTNTCGACCAACTCAAAGTCAGCAACGACTTGGATGTTGAGGCGCTTAAATTGGTGTCAAAAACGTTCCTAAACCAGCTCAGCGAAGAGATTCAGGCTTCGGTCCTGCCCAGAGAGAAGAATAACTCTTTCTGGAAGAGAACGAGATGTTTCTTCAGTCTTGGAAAGCCTGGAAGTTGGAAGAAAAACAAGAACGCTTCCAACTGAAAGATCTTCTCTTCGCACGCACACACACACACCATAAAAACACATACAACATTTAAACAACTTTACAACACAGATCAGTGATTTAAAAAAACGAGCAGCACGGTGATGGCAGCCGAACACTGTTACCTTCGTGCTGTGTGGGTTTTTCCCCCAAGAACTCCGGTTTCCCCCACTTAGACTAATTTATTCACTGTTCATTATACTTATACACAAAACACACACACACAACATATACACACACATACGCACAATATATACACACACATAACATACACACACAAAACATACACACACACACATACACACAACATACACACACAACATACACACAACATATATACACACACACAACATACGCACAACATACAGTATACACACACACACACAACATACACACACAGTATACACACACACACAACATACTCACACACACAACATACACACACACATCACCCC
Source organism: Garcialebias charrua (assembly GCA_038048925.1). Classification (NCBI taxonomy): domain Eukaryota; kingdom Metazoa; phylum Chordata; class Actinopteri; order Cyprinodontiformes; family Rivulidae; genus Garcialebias; species Garcialebias charrua. The sequence goes on from JBBPBX010035678.1 coordinate 12,727, forward strand.
GTTGAATCGCCACCTTATCGTGGTGGAGGTGTTTGCGGGTCCCAGTGATCCCAGTAGCGATGTTGGCAGCGACTAAGTTTGGGACCAGACTAGCGATTCAGAAACCTTTGTCTTTGTTTATTATTGAAAAACATGGTTGGACAAGCTAAATATTTCAGAACATAAAAACTGCAAAACTACCAAAAGTCATAGCTGTAATGTTGAACTAGGTCTAAAATGTCTTCAGAGAATAAATCATGTCGTCTGGACCATTGATCTGATCGCTCTGAATCTCAATAAGCCTTCAGACAATGAATAGATATTAGTTATTAGTTAGTTACTATATAATAGTTGTAGACATTTTCATGTTGGCAAAGATTAGCTGTGATGGCCATCTTTAATTGGCTTATCCCCAAATATTAGTCCGTTGGAGAGATTTTTTTATTTTCGTGGGATAAAACCGGAGTAACCGGAGTAAACCCGTTTTTGTTTTTTTTTGGGGTGGGATAAAACCGGAGTACCCGGAGTAAACCCGTTAATTTTTTTAAAATTTTTATGGGATGAAACCGGAGTAGGCTACGGAGTAAACCTGTTTTTTTTTTATTTTTTTGTGGGATAAAACCGGAGAACCCGGTGTAAACCCGTGAGTGTCACTGACAGAGAGTCAGTGTGACTGATCAGTCTCACGGACTCTCTGTCAGTGACCTATGTTTACATGGGCAAAATTCTGTGACCGGATTGAAGTGTGTTCTGTTTGCATAATTAGATAGTACCGTTTACATGGGCACAATCCGTTCATGACGAGTGTTTACATGCAGCAGGCTTTTAGTCTGACCAGAAGTTCTGACATGTGCTCCCCTTAAAAAAAAAACACTGAAGAGGAAGTTACTTTCGTGAAAACCACAGAAGAAGAAGTTACTTGCGGGACGAAAGTAAACAGACACGCCAAAAATGGACCCGCGCCAGTACAGGAAGCCCTCGAGTTATGTCAGGGATTGGGACCTACGGGTGTGACTTAGGGCCTGTTTACACGGCGCGTATTTTGAGTGTAACCGCTACTTTCTCTTTGCGACTTTGCTTATCGCCTACACGACGCTGCTGGCCCCCCTCGATGACACCGATACTTTTCTGACCCTGCTCTCAAGGTGGAACTTTTTCGCTGACCCCCCGTTGATAATGTAAACATCTCCCGTGGAGCTTTTGTTTGAACACATGCACGCAGCACGCACGCGCAGACAGCCGGCATTTTAACAATGGCGGTGGACTGGACAGTGGACACACGCACCACTTTCTGAACTATAGCTGATGGAATATATTTTGATTCTCATATTTAATTATTCTACACCTTACCTGCATCTGTGTTGGAAGAGAGCAGCTGCCTGGATCCAGTTGTCTGTTAACGAGGCAGTCGGACATTTCACGTGTCACGCTGCACTATAACATACTAAATGTGCTATATATTAACAGTTTAACAATAATAAACAGTATTTATGTTAGCGTGGGAGATATTTACATTTATCTGAGCTAAATGAAGCTATCTGGACTCGTTACGTCATGCCTAACATGCTGCATGTTGAAAATGAAGACACCAGGTTGATTTTTAATTTATTTATTTATTCAACACCACAAACTCATGTCACAAACACTGAGAATTAAATTGAACACTTTTAAAAACACGTTAACCGAACTTTAATGAACTGGACTCTGTTGTTCATCCTGGTGGACACTGGACCCAGATCCGAACCGCCGGTCCGCTTCGTGGAACAGCTTCGACCTCGCAGGAAAAAAATAAAAATAAAACCTCAGTTGGTTGTTCTGTGATCGAACTAAACACAAGGAAACATTATTAAGAACATGGTTTACCTTGTAGCCCTGCTGTAAATCAGCTGATTCTCACGGACTAAAGTCAGACATGTTGACTCGGTTCTGGTTCTGCTCAGCAACTGGTGTGCAGATGAAGCGGCCCCACTCGGTGTCCGATCTGTTGACTCTTATCCAAATTCCAGCTTTAACTTGTTGTTAACTTGTTGACAACAACTTGTAGTTTAGCTGAACTTTTAGCCAGAGAGGAAAACAGGCTGCCTCGTGTGCTCTGTTTGTTTACCTCAGGCAGCAGTGGCACGCGTGCGCAGTAGTGAAGGTTCCAAAAATCACAGCGCCATCTAATGGCCCAGCATGGTAACTACAGTAAATTCATGAGTACGGGGGTGGGGGGGAGAGAGTCGTATCCACAGAATTCGCCCATGTCAACGCAAAACTTTCAACCTAATTAACATACCCAAAAGTTGCGTTTCCCCCACACAGTGTCCGTGTAAACAGGGCCTTAGGTCGATGTTGTCGTACCTCGCGGACCAAAAACACCTGCCTGTCGTAGGTCCGCATTTCAAAAGTCAAAAGTCAAAGTCAACTTTATTGTCAGAACTGCAATATGTACAGGACATACACAGGGCCGAAATTGCGTTTCTCTCAGTCCCTCGGTGCAACAGTAACCATCTAAACACTAAACACTAAAACATTTAATAAACATAAGCATAAAATAGTAAAAAAAGTGTAACACTGTCCTGAGTTTTTTCATAATAGTATAAAAGTATGAAAATTTACACCAACACTGAAACACCAAACACCCCTAAAACACCAAACACCCAATGAACATAAGCATAAAATGAAATAATAAAAGTGTAATACTGTCCTGAGTTTTTGCATAGTAGTATAAAAAGTATAAAACGTATATCTATAAAATAAACTGAAGTTTCTAGCGTTGACATTTGCAAAGAGTGGCACAGCAGCATATGAGTTAATGTACTGTTGTGAAATAAAAATATACAGGGAACCCCCGACCTACGAACGAGTTTGGGACCTAAGAACCGTTCGCAGCTCGATCCGTTCGTAGGTAGGGGGTGAAAATTATATTTAAAAAAAAAAATTATTCATTCATTCATTCATTCAACCTTTATTTATCATGCTAACGGAGCGCGCGCACACATTTAAGCATGTAAAGTAGTGTACTGTAATGTTAAACATTGCTATTCACATTTACAGAATAAATAAAAATATATTTTCTTACTTTGAGATGGTCAAAGCCGACATCTTAGGTTGCCATGCGTTGATTGTTTTCGGGCCGAGCAGCGCGGGCCACCGCAGCTGCTCCAGGCCTGTGTTAGCTAGCTGGCTAGCTTCTGCTAGCCAAGCCATGAGCTAGTGTTGGAGCGGCGGCGCGATCAATCTGCAGCTCCTGCTCCAGCCGCTGCTCCAGCCTGAGACGTCCACAGAGCTATTCCAGCTAGTAATTAATCCACATGATGCGATCCTGGTCACCAGTGTTCAAAAGGCCGGCTCCCGTGTTAGCTCCAGTGTTAGCTCTGGAGCTAGCCAGGCCGGAGGTGTAGCCAGGCCGGCCGGAGGTGTTCGCACGGCGGCCTGGCACGATCGGCGATAAATCCGCTCCTGCCTGAGACATCCACAAAGTTCACAGAGACGTTTCCAGCTAGTAATTAATCCATATGAAGCCATCCTGGTCACCAGTCTTCGTCCAGCTCTCGGCAGCTAACCTAAGATGGCGTCCGGTCCGGTGTTCTACATTAATTTGTGACCGGAGACCCCAGTGACTGAACCTTAAATAGCGTCCGGTGTTCTACATTAATTTGTGACCGTGTAAACTGAAGACCTACTTCCTGTTTCCCAAAATTGCTCAAAAATTGCTCAAAAATGATCAGAAATGATCTTTTTTATCATAATTATTATTTATAAAGCCTTTAAAACAACCAGAGCTGCAACAAAGTGATGTACACATGAAATTAAGAACATTTAAACACAAAAAAAAAAAAAAAAAAAATTTTTTTTTTTTTTTTTTTTAATTCATATTTTTATTAAATATGATATGTTCGTAAGTCCCGTGGTTCGCAGGTCGATGGGGTCGTAGGTCGGGGGTTACCTGTATTTGTCTTCGTGTTTTCATTTATTTCAAAGGGGTTTTTCATACGGTGTTCAAATGATCAGTTTCTTTTGTAGAGTGATAAAGATTTACTAAAGGACACAGGCAGATCTGTTCTGGTGAGGCTTGGGGATGATAATATAGCTGGTGCCTCTTTGTCCTGTCAGTTTTACGACTTTGAAGATATATAGTTGTGAGGAAATCTACTGAAGGCCTCCTTACCCTGCATGTTTGTTCAGTTAGAAAGTAACAAGAACAGCTCTAAATATGTGTGTAGGGTATGATCTTTAATGTAATTTAATGTCCAGTTACACTAATTGGTCATTTAGTGGTCTACTAGAGTGTGCGTGTTTATAAGTACTCAGCAATAAATGTACATTTATTTTAGTCATCGATGTGTCGGTGCCCCTCCCCCTGGGGCCTGGGGAGACCCGAGCAAGCTGAGGGAAGGCAGTGGTATTTCCTGTGTCTTCTGGCAGTAAAGGGGGGACAACAGTCTCTCAAACAAAACTCCTCTTGTCAGTTTAAAGCAGGCAACCCCCACAGAAGAGTCAGTTTAAAGCAGGCAACCCCCACAGAAGAGTATAAAAGTATAAAAGTTTCCATCCTCCAACAGACAATGCAGAAGCAAGCCCACGGATCAGGTTGTATGTTCTCTTTTTCCCTCTCTCTCTCTCCCTCCTTTCTCCTCTCTCTCTCTCTCTCCCCACTGTCTCCCTGGTTGTCTTTGAACAAATGTAATGGCTTTTAGAAATATAACAAATGTATTCTGTGACTTTTTAACTTATGATTAATTAAACTGGTTTGGAACTTTAAGTGAGAGTCTGTCGCGTTTAAGTGTATTCAGCGTATCTCCTTTTCTGATCCAAAGTGTAATCAAACAACGAACTTGGGGCGAATGAGAGTTTCAAAGCCAATAAATTTGGAGGTCCTACCGAGATTGGTTGCACGCGCGGACAGGAAAGGACGAGCGGGAGTCCAGAGCACTGATCAGTGACCGGTCTACACAACAATGAGGTAAGCAGATTGCCTGTTTCAACAAAAATCTGAAATTCGACATTTATAGGCAAATTTTAACTCAGTGTGTTGGACTCCAGTGAGATAAGGAAATAAGACGAGTAAGTACTGTATACGTATACGTGAAGTAAATAATAATACCCAAGTCCCAGGTAAAAACACGCAGTGGTCGCGCCTCCCAAATGCCGACGGGCGTTTGGAACAGAGGGGTCGGGTTTAGAATAAATAAATAATTTATTCGCCGCTGACCCTGTAACTCTGAGACCAAGTTTAAACTGTAAACTTACTAGGTGGTGTCTAGTTTAAAACAGTGACAATTTAGACTTACTTATAATTCGAGATTAAATAAGTAAGGGCGGGACTAGGGTGAGAGTTTTGAAATGGATGCGCTGACTTTCGCTGATAAAATAATCTGATAAGAGTTCCAAATCTGGACCAGTTAAAAATAGAATAATATTAGTCACAGAATACTAAATCCTTTTTTATGTTCTAAAATAATGGTTTCCTGCCATGTGAGGAGTCAACACACATACCAATCTTATTTTATACTCAGAAGGTTCTTTTCATGGTGTCAGTCACGCGTGAATGAAGTGCAAAAGTTGGCCTGTCCAGAACGCAGCCAAAATGTCTCCTGCTCCTACTACACACACACACTTTTAGCGCACGTCAGCTTGCCTGCCTCACCTGCGTGACTCGTCTCTGCTCTCTCTCTGTAGCGCTGTACTGCTCTGGACCAGTGGCGGAGCTAGACTTTTATTGCTGGGGGGGCCGAGAAGGGGCCAAGGCTATAAGGGGTCCACTTACTACGGCACAGTGGGAAAAATGGATTTATCCCAATTTTTTTGGGATTTGTAGACGCTATGAAATTTTGAAACAACATATTTTTCCCTTAAAATGATACAGGCTCTCAGTTTAAACTTTTGATCTGTGATCTAAATATTTTTAAGTTTAGAAACCAAGTGGTTTTCTAAACAGCTTTAGTGTTTGACTTTGTCCACACTCATAAAACACACAATGAAGTACCCAAAAAAAAAATATACCGGTAAACTTAAATGGTACATATCGCCCCTTGCTGCTTTGAGCATGTAACAGTCACAAGACCATATTGAAATAAGAAATATAAAATATGATAAAAATACATTTCTGTGTTTATTTCATTTCTATTCAAGACACTATGATAAGAATGACTATATATTTAATATAGGCGGATACAGAGTACAGTATCTCTGTTTACAATTCTGGTTGGTGGTGTGCCTCGTGATTTTTTCAATGAAAACACTGTGCCTTGGCTCCAAAAAGGTTGAAAAACACTGGTCTAATGAAAATAAACAGTTTAAGTTAATTAGAATGATTAAAAAAAATAGCTAAACAAGAGCATGGTTTTGCTAAATTAGGCTGAAAAGTTGGATTAAAAATGTAGAATTAGCTGAAAAAGCTGAAACAGGCTATATACAGAAATTATTAAGTAAAATACCTTGATATCACAATATTTTCTTTTTGCCTCAATAAAAGCACTGTCCTACTTGTTATTTATTTAATTGTTCCCATACATATCTTTAAAAAATGGGAGTTAAAACTGCATATTTCTTGGTGCATTTGTGTGTACAACTGGACCAGTGCTCTGTTTTTATTTTTTATTTATTTTATAGACGTTATAATAAGATATAACACCGCTGCGGACTGTTGCTCGCTGCTCTCAAAGCCTCTCAGCTTCTGCCCAGAGAGGAGCAAGAGCCGCGCGGCTTCTCTCGTCTTCTCCCTGGCTCCCCGTTCTGCTGTTACCTTTGAAGTTCTTTTCGTTGACTCAAGGCTCGGTTCTGTCCAGAGAGCACGGGGCACGCGCGCTCAGAGCTCCGCTGCGTGGCTACCTTTCTGAACTCCCGACCCACGGGGAGAGAAAAAAGAGAGGGGCAGATCTTCCCGGAGCTTTTGCTAAAAATCTGCTATGAATCATGAAATAACACATTTAGCGTTATTTCTCTACAATATAAATAAACGCTCCTGTATTATTTTTAAATAAACAAATAAATAATGGCGATGCAATTTGAAAACATGGTGAGTCATGGACTTTAAAGAATTCAAAAACAGAAGGAGGAAAATAATGACTACTGTATTTTTTAGCCTGTATGACATATTTATGGATTGTTTTTTCTTCTTAAACTTTTCACAAGCTATCTGAAGATTAAATATGAAACAAACATTGAGGCGCTGAAGTTAGAACAGTTTTATTTAGATACAGCAGTTAATAGAGTAATAAACAAATTCTCCACCTCCTCAGGAGTTGGTGCTGGGTTCCTGAAACACAAAATAAACATTACATTAAAACGGTTTACACTTCTCCATTTTAACAGGACTAGAACATTTTCTACAGCGTGAATGTGGGTGAAATGAAAAAATAGAACTTCAGCTCTGATCGAGGGTCTGGTTTTAACCAGGCTAGAAGGCCTCAGGATGAGGGTCTGGTTTTAACCAGGCTAGAAGGCCTCAGGATTGTACAGTTTTTTGAATAAACAAATAAAATATTTGCGGACAGTTCGAGACAAATTAATTAGGGCCGAATGAACCGTCACAGTTGGAAGGATTGATCAAAAAGGATTATGACATTCTATCTCAATAATTTTAGGTTATAACACTTAGACAAACGGGAAAGTTGGAAAATTGCAGTGAACCTCCCGTTAGCATAGCATATGCCTAACAGCGGACATTTTATAACTTTGTAACGGTAGACAGCTCACATCGGAATTCGCTAACAAAGCGTACAGTGGCGCGTCGTGTATATAAACAATATCGACTTTAAATAATTCAAATTTAGTTTTTGTAGACGAACTTAGCAGCTAACAGCAAAGCTAACGAGCCACTTCGACGTGGTTCACGAGACGTCGTCGTCTTTATAATTTGTGTATAGGCCGTGAGGATGTAGAACCGACCGCATCATACTTGCATTTTCAAATATAAGAAGCAGAGAAAGTGGATTACCAATCTGGAAGACGTACTTTTGTGAATAGTTCCAATGAATGTACACGTCTTGTGAGCATTGACCGGAAGCGCAGGGTTGCCAGATCTCTAGACCGAAAGAAGCGATCAGCTCCTTCAAAACAAGCACAAATAAGCGACTCAATGTCCGCGAGAAGTAAAAATGAAAACCCGCCACAAGCGGATGATCAAATTTGAAAGCGACTCCAGGGAAAAACAAGTCCAATGCCGCCTGAAATAAGCGGACTTGGCAACTATGGGGACACAAAAGACAGTCGTTTCATGTATAGCCTGAGCAGGGTTGCCAGGTGAGAAATGTAGGATTATCGTACACCCATCATAAACAAAATAAGTATGCTCTATAGTCACTCTATTGTTGAATACTGTAGCGTTTGACAGGCACTCACAGCTTTGTGGCGTCAGTACTGGGGGGAACCATAGACATTAATACGCATAATGGCGAAATTATTGTATTTTTGGCCTTTTTTGGGATTATTGATCGTACATCGTACAGAGGGCAAAATTATCGTACAAATACGAAAATTGTCGTACAACTGGCAACACTGAGCCTGAATATAATGAAGACCCCTGATGGACGAAAAAAGGTACTACAGACAGGAGCATAATAATTTCTAGAAAAACCAAACATAGGTCGAAGTCACTTTTATTTGTAATTTAATTCAGTCATCCAGTTGGGTCATTCGTTCTGAAACATTTAATAAAAGTAAAGGGATGCAGGTACAGAGTTTAATAACTGTTTGGAGTCAGATGAATAAAAGAAGAGGACAGATTGGGGTTTGAAGAATAAATAATAATAATAATAATAATAATAATAATAATAATAATAATAGTAATGAATTCAATTTATAACGCACTTTTCATTAATGGAAATCTCAAAGTGCTAAGGAGGGAGTAGCCCTCACAGACAGGTCTTAAATAAATACACCTTTAATTTTAATCTATTGAGGACATAAATTGAATCTCAATTTATAATAAGTGGAGAGTTGGACTTTAAAAATCGACTAAGGGGTGACAAAGACCTGGCCCGCGGGCCGCATCCGGCCCGCCAGGGGGTTTTAGTCGGCCCGCAGATGAATCTGAATTATTAAAAAAAATAAAAAATAAACGCTATTTTCTTAAAAATCTGCAGTAATAAAACAGCTACGCTCAAAGCTCAATTTATGGGTTCACAGTTTTTTCTTAGATGTGGAAAATGGATTTAAAATTCATTCATTTCTAAATTTTGATGCATTTTTAACATGCAGGAAAGGGTTTTAACAAAACTGTTTTTTTTTGTATGTCCAGAAGCCCAGATTTAGTTTTTTAGATTTTTCTACCTGGATTATTGAGCATGCATCAGGGTATTTAACAAAACAGTTTGTTGAATAAATGTTTTAAAACGTGCAATCACTGATCAGTTTTTTAATATGTAATGCACTTAAATGTTAAACTGAGTAAAAATGTAAAAGGACAATTAATTTAATGTTAATATCTTTATAATTTATTTATTCTTTGCACTAATACAAAGACAAAAGTGGACTTTTGGAATGAGTATTCTGGTCTGACCCCCTTGAGATCAGATTAAGCTGTATGCGGCCCCCAGATCAAAATGAGTTTGACACCCCTGGATACCTGGAACAACAGGCCAAAATGAACGAGCCCATATTTTTACTTTGAATAAATGAGCCACTGAGCTTAATAATTTCAAATTGACAATTCAGGAGGGCATCTAGCGGTGCCGTTTAGACATGAAAATATACACGATACATAAATAAATCCAACAAGAAGGCAGATCTTAGAAGGCTCAAGGAATTGGCTAATTATCATAGACTGTATACTAGCAAGGGGGTCTTAGGAAATAGTAAATTATATTTTCTAAAATAAAAGTAGGCTACAGTATTTTTTGGTTTCAGGGTAAATTGATTATTTCACTTTTAGGTAAACTAATGTTTTGGATCTGTTGTGCAGATCAGATTAAAAGATGCCTCCGTCGAAGGATCCATAATAGAGCTTGTTAACAGAAAATTAATTTGATCCTGGTCTGTTAATGAATTTTTTAATTTTTTAATTTTTTAAATAGCCTCATTGAACAGTGTTGATGGAACGGCAAGAGTGAGTCTTATGAATCCCACCTCATCTATACAGAACACATAATGGTAAATATGCATTAAGATAGGCCTCTGTCAAAACACATGCAGCATCTGACTTTTGAATCTCAGCTACTGTGGTTATTGATCAGATCGGATCAGATTTAATATGAAGGCGTGTCCAGAAACTGACTCACTGTGACTTCACTGGGAAGAACAACAACATGGCTGGACTCATATGCAACCTTGCTCAAGAACTTTTGAGGGGCTTACGCAAGGAACGACTGAAAACAACAAAGGCACCAAAAGAACAAAAGACTGTCCACAAAAACTTTCAGCCGAGCAGAGGCAAAGACTTTCTCAAAGAACTGTCAAAACATTAGCCTGGTTGATACCAGACCCATGTCCTTCACTTCGCTTTGTACTAGGGTCTGGCATCTCTCCCATAGACAGCGATTTCTCCGTTAGATTTTTGAATGGACCAATCAGAGAACAGAAGGCGGAGTTTTGTTAGTTTAGCCTGGCGAGGTCCAGGCTATTCAGATAAAAAGCTCAGAAACCACTCGGTGGATATTTTTTCTGCTACCAGTGTGTAATTATATGTCTCTAATTTACTGACTGTTGGCCTAGATGAAACATTTGAGATAAAATTCGATTTTTTATCATTTATTTTCGTAGCGCACCCGAGGCTGTTTGGAAAATGTCAAACCGAAACTATTTAAATCCAGCAGATTTGACCATTTCGTGAATTGATTTAGGAACTGTTAAGCTCAGGAACACTTCTGATATAACGTCAGCGGTGAAATATATTTTTTATCAGCAGAGAAATAATAGTTTACCTTGTTTTATTGAAAATTCCTTCGTGGCGGCAGCCATTTTGAATGACGACGTCAGTCGACGTCGTTCAAAACTCCGCCTTCTGCTCTCTGATTGCTCAGGAACACTTCTGATATAACGTTAGCTAAGAAATACATTTTTTATCAGCAGAGAAATAATAGTTTTTTACCTTGTTTTATTGAAAATTCCTTCGTGGCGGCAGCCATTTTGAATGACGACGTCAGTCGACGTCGTTCAAAACTCCGCCTTCTGTTCTCTGATTGGTCCGGTCAAAAATCTACCGGAGATATCCTTGTCTATGGGACAAGTCCCAGACCCAGCAGTGAAGGGAAATGAGAATTGAGCGGAGCTGCGTAGGAATGGCGAGGGCCAGGCTATCAAAACATGGTCATCAGACACAAATGGCCAGGATATGCGGTCCGGATTTGGGGGGTCCGGACGAGAATCAGAACCCAGTGAACGTCTCACTGGGGGCTGGAACAAGAGAAAGCTGAACACGTTCTCCAAACAGACAAGAGAACAAATGGTCCTGAAGTCACTCATACCAGCAAAGGCCGCACCCCATATCGATCTGTGAGGATCTGTCGTTGATCTTAGTAGCCGGGATCAAAACTACAGTTGCTATGATAAATTTTTAATGAAACACATAGGCACATTTGGGCCTGCCAGCGCAGGCTTCATGATTTTTAGTTATACTGTGCTCAGGTGGATCTGACGACTTGCTTTTTCTGGTTCCTGTAACTCTGTGGTGAAGCTTAAGGAAAGCAAGGGAAATGATCCCAGCTCCTGACCCTAAAACGAGTTAACTTTTATATTTCTGTTTTTGCAGTTATCCTTGGCGGAGTGCATGTTGAGATTCTGATGTGTCACAAGGGGTACATTTTGGTAAATGATTATAATTTTAAAGAAAATGAGATGATATCGTAGATTACAGTTAGCTATATGGTTGTGAAAACCAAATTAGTGGTGGCAATAGGCTGAGGTTTAGGAAACATCTGACACTAGTGCTTAGGTTAAAGGATGGTAAATTTAGACACAATTTCCAATTTATTAACCAAATAACTTTGGCATAATTGAAACAAGGTAGAGTTTTGTTTCAAAAGGGGGTTAAGGGGCTGACAGATGTTTCTAAAAATAGAGAGGTTGGAAATGTTCCTAGAAATAACTAATTAACTAAAAGATGGTAAATACATTTTAGTATACAAAGAATAATAAGGATAACTGATAAATTGGCGTTATAAACAAAGTTCACTTGCGTTGATATTGAGGCGGCATCGGTCTTGAACGTTTTATTTTCTTTAATCATGTCATGGAGGAAGGAGTATTGATGCAAGCATATTTCAAATGAGCAATTAACAACACTGTTTTTTTTTTCCCCTCTGTGAAATGTGTGTGAAGCAGGATGGGGGACGCCCCTTGGAAATGTTTCCTGGCCTGCAGGCTCAAACCACTCAAACCTGAAGTGGACCTGATCAGAGGGTGTTTAGAAATATGATGGTTCTGTAGAATTATAGCAATTGACTTGACGAGACGACATGTGACTTATTGACTCAGGAAAAAGGTGTATAGAACCACAGGTGTACAATGTTTTGTGAATTATGCTCTGCCGCCGCTTGCTATGTTATTGTTTAGAATTATGCTCTGCCGCCGCTTGCTATGTTATTTTTTTTAATTATGCTCTGCCGCCGCTTGTGATGTTATTGTTATGTGTGTAATTTCTGCTATAAGCTGAGTGAAAAGGTACAGTATTTTTGTAAGTATGAACCGCCTTAAAACTACTCATAATTAACCCTAATGAAGATTAAGTCTCTTCCAAACCCAACTAACATGCATGAATCATTCATTGTACTACAGATTTATAATTTATTGGGTGTTGTTTGTTGTGGCTGTCGGCGTTGCTCTTTATTCGCCCAGAGCTCGTTGTTTGGTTTCACTTTGGATAGAAAAGAGATACACTGAAAAATGACAGACGCGCACTTTAAAGTTCCAAAACCAGTTTTAATTATTCATAAGTTTAAAAGTCACAGAATACATTTGTTATATTTTATAAGCCATATATATGATCCAAATGAGAAGACAGAGAGAGAGAGAGAGAAAGAGAGATAAAACAAAGAGAACATGAATGCGCATTCAAGGAGACAAGGCCATACAACCTGAAAGTTACTCCCTCGTGGCTTCTTCCTGCGTTGTCTGATGGAGGAGGGGAAACCTATACTTTTATACTCTTTCTGTGGGGTGTTTCCTACTCTCAACCAATAAGAGAAGTTCTGCTTTGTTTTCTTGTAGGGTGTTGCCTGCTTTAACCAATAAGAGCAGTTTTGCTTTGTTCTCTTGTAGGGTGTTGCCTGCTTCTCAACTGATAAGAGGAGTTTTGTTTCAGAGACTGTTGCCTCTCCTCAACTACCAGAAGCTTCTATCTTAAAAACAGGAATTTTCCATTGCTTGTTTCAGCTTACAGAGTTGTGTTTTAAGAGGGAATGATAATATTCATTCATTCATTCAACCTTTATTTATACAGGCTAGCCTCAGCATAGTTCTATATGTTACACAGTTCTATATGTTAATCTGATTGAAACTAATACACCACTATTAATACACAAGTGTTTTATAATCCAGGTATTAACTGTTTTACAAATGTTTATGCAATCATGTCTTATTTTGTCTTAAAGTAGCTTACACAACATTATAAATCTACACACTTTTAGATCCATCAAATAAAACAGGTTCAGGGAATGGATGCATTTTGTACCTGACCTGATCCACACAGGCCACCACACATAGATTAAGCTGTTCTGATCCCTCTCTGGCTAAGCAAACATGCAGAACCAGAGAGGCCAGGACAGACACAATGGTCATTTGAGTAGCATTAGGACAGAACTGTGTTCATGCTCACAATTCTCTGTTTAACCTGTACCTGTGTCTTTTTAATAAATCTTTATCATTCTACAGAAATGAAAACACGAAGACAAAAATAAATTTTATTTCACAACAAAACCCCCTTTGGACCTCAATTCCTGAGGTCCATCCCAAGAGAAATAAAATCACACACCTAATAACGCAGCTAAATGCATATATACACAACATTCAATCAGTTTTTTCAAAATCCTCCAAGTCATAGTTTTTTAACAAAAGCAGTTGGCGCATCACTTCAGGATCCCTTTTCTCCAGTGTGGACGTGATAAGTCGAACCGTCAGAGACCTCAAACAAGGCACACAGCAGCACCCGCAAGTTATAAGTATGCCCAAGAAAATAGCCAATGATACCATTATAGATACAAACACCTGTTTCCAGGGACCGAAGATCTTTATCAGCCAATCGTCCAGTGGGTCGTCCAGACCTGAATGGCTTTTCATTTCATCTGAGAGGGTTCTAAGGCCTTCTAAGGCCCTTGTGACTTTTCCATCTGGAGCAGTGTTATTTGGAATAAATGTACAACAAAGGTCACCAAACATACTACAAACTCCTCCCCTCTCCGCCAAAAGCATGTCCAAGGCCATCCTGTTCTGAACTGCCATCAGGGAAGTCGGCGCCAGTTGCTCGGCCAGACCTTCTACCGCATCTCTGGTGAGATTGGACAGTCGCATAACATTATAATGCACATAATTTATCCTGTCAACATTTTTATTGGGAGTAACAGGGAACACTGCTGAAAGGATAGGAAAACTCTCAAACCCAGCTGCCACCTGATCAGCCAGTTTGTATTCATTCGGCACACCTCGCGGAATGCCTATAGAGTCAATATAAGTAGGTGAGCCAACAGTTGGGTCAAAGTTGGCAGATCTCCTTCTCCTGTTACGGGAGAGATCAGTTCCGTTCATGGTCTCCAATCTGGGACCAATTAGAGCCAGAGGAGCCGCCAAACGTACCATGGCGCAAAGTCCGACGGTGTTGTCCAAGATACGAGTGAGTAATCTCCTCTCCCCACAATAGTAATACAAACCCGATCTAACAAGAGGGCCAATCACTTTTCTATCCCCTTTAATTGTGCTTGCTGGCTTTGTCTGATTGCACCAGCTTGGGTCAATCATGCCCACATTTATTTTGGCAGTTTGACTCGTAAAATTAAAACAGAAGTAATCATTGCGTTTTGCAGCGTGGAACGGACCAGCTTTGGTGTGATTCCCGGCTAAGGGAAACACTTCACTTAAGGTTGTGCAATTGGTATGCATCTGTGTTCTGGTCAAACCTAGCATGCAGGCAAACCCCCATGTATCCTCTGGGAACAAGGGAGCCGGCTCAGTGTATAACTGCGGGCGTGCTGCGGCGCATGCCACGCATTCAGACAGCGAGGCCTGCTTTGCCGCCTCCGATAACCATGCCAACCATATATTAGTGTCATGGTATCCGGTAGACATTGCGATTACCTCAACCGGAGTCAACTTTGTGTAATCGGTGGTAATTATGTCTGAAGTTTGGTGCGGGATCACAAGGGGGAAAGAAGAATTACCTAGAGAGCTGATATTATTTACCATCTCAATTCGTAATAATCCATATTTTGGTGGATAAGAGTTCACTATCACTCTCATAACATGAAAATTGAACGGATGTTCGTCCATTTCAAAAGTGGACACCGCTTTAATAGACAGGGAAACCGGATTCTGGGTGAGGGAAAAATCCCTCTGGAGAGTGAACTTGCTAGTCCAAAACTGGCGAAATCCTGGCAGATCCGACTTAGACTGGGAAAATATCCAGGACCCTTGTTTTAAAACCACCTTATCCCCGCTACATTGGACATTTTGGCCAGCACATAGTACAATTTTCTCCCAAATGCAGCTCTGTGGGCATTGTAAAGCCGTAGGTGGACACTGACACATATATATATCTGCATGCCTGAATGAAATATTCTGGCCTGCACAATCAATTACATCGCATAAATCGAACGTGAAAGTAGTAGTCTGGTTTGCGATATACTCTAGTTTGAGGATTTTTTGGTGCGCGCCATACTCTCTCTTATGTCTATGAACTTCGCAATCATTTTTCCCAGGGATTACGCAAAAATGTTCTAGGAGGACAATCAAAGTTACCATACTTATCCCACCTATTCCAACTGCCATAGTGACCCTCTTGTCTGGCCACCAAATTTTGAATCAGTTTATTAATATGCAAATTGTAGAATATAAAGGAATGTATGCAAACTATGAACGATAATAATAGTAAGCACTTTAGGATATTACAGAATTATTAACCTTAAGTTTCCCAGTTTCCTCCTCCAGCAGCAAGGTAGTTGTCTCCCTTGAACACACAAAAATAGAGAGAGAACACAAGATTTATATCACCATCACAGAAACATTAATATACTTTTTGAATGTGCCACACATACTCAGGGGCAATCCCCTGGGGTGCTCGGGGATATTGAATCCTCCTATGTCCCAGAGTTTTCTTCGTGTAATGTGAGACTCTAATATGTAGTGTTTTAATCGTTTTAGGTGTCTGTTCTATGTGTGCATGTTCCAGCACCGAGTGGCCCCATAAAACAGAGTCCTTCTGGGCCCGCACGCAACTTTACTCGGCTACTTTGGTCTACAAAGGCACAAGAGTTCGAATGCGAGCTCTTCTTGTTGTCCCGCTCGATCCTCTTAGCTCCTTCCTGGTTCACGGACTGGAGCACACTGACTCCAATGGTACCAGATCTCCCCCTTTCCTCTCAGCCTGACCGCATGTGAGGTTCTCTCGGTCACCTGGAAAGGACCTATCCAGCGAGGCTCCGCCCACTTTCTCTTAACGACCCTCAGTAGCACCCACTCGGCTGTGGGTAGGTCAGGGTCCCCTGGTGGACCCTTTTTCTCGTGTACCTGCTGAGTAAAGTTGGTTACCAAAGCTTTTAACTCATCAAAGTATACCTTATGGTCCATCTTTCGGTCCCCCTCGTTGGGCAGAGAACAAGCATTCGGTCCAGGGAAAGGTCGACCTGTAGTTAGCTCATAGGGAGAGAAACCAGTACCATTATTAACAGAAGTTCTTACAATCATTAATGCAATTGGCAGAGCGTCAACCCAGTTTAATTTGGTCTGTGCACAGATTTTGCTCAATTTTTGTTTTATGTTCTGATTCATCCTTTCGACCTTGCCTTGTGACTGGGGATGGTACACGGTCCCGAAGGCGTGCTTTAGTCCTAACATTTTTTCCACAGCCTGCAGGTCTGCGTTTTTAAAATGTGTACCATTATCAGATCTGATCTTTTCGGGAAACCCATGTCTAGGAATGTAATGGTTTATCAGGAACTTTATAACTGTTTTACTGTCTTCTTTTCTTGCAGGTATGGCTTCAGGCCATCCTGTGAGGGCGTCGACACACATCAACACATATCTGTATCCCTTAATGGTTTCAATCATGTCTGTGTAATCTATAATCACTTCCTGTCCTGGTCTGAACAGGAAGGGAAATATCCCTTGTTCTGGTTTTACAGCAGGTCGAATGTTGTATTGTAAGCAAACTTTACAGGTTCCTATGTGTTCAGTTATCATATCTTTCATGTGTGGATGCCACCATTGCTGAAGATTCCTGGCCATCTGTCCACTGCCTACATGAGCCAGACTGTGTGCTTCCTGGAAAACTAATGGTTTCAGAGTCATGGGCAGGATCCACTTTTCATTGGGTCCTGTCCACAACCCGCTTTGTTCATTCTTTTTTCCTCCCTTGTTTTTCCAAACAGATTTCTCTTCAGGAGACGCCTCATTCTGTGCTTTTGAGATTTCTACTTTACTCCAATGATTTTTAGACTGACACTCTTCTTCCACTGTCACCATCTGAACTCTTGCTAAATAGCCAGCTGCTACTTTAGCTGCTCTGTCTGCCTGCCTATTACCTTCAGCAGTATCTGACTGTGTTATATCATGACCCTTGCACTTTACTACCGCCACTTTCTTTGGTAGCATCAGACTGTCCGCTAACTCTTTTATGAGTTCTTCATGTTTTATTGGTTTATTTCCTGCTGTCAAAAACCCTGCTCTTTTCCATTGGGGTAATTGTACATGAACAACCCCGTAAGCGTATGCTGAGTCTGTGTATACTGTGATTTCTTTTCCTGTGCCTAATTTTAGTGCCGCAACTACTGCTTGGATTTCGGCTTTTTGAGCTGACTGTTTTCCCGTCAACTGTCCAGATTCTACCACCTCGAATGCATCTCCGTTTTGTTTAACCACTGCGAACCCTGACTTCAAAGATCCATCCTCCATTCTAAAACAGCACCCGTCCGTGTAGAGTACTTCTGAATGTGGTATATGTTCTGTTTCTAGGTCAGACCTGATTTTTTCTTCCATATAGACCTTTTGAACACAATCGTGCGTGTGTGTTGTATTCATTCCGTCAGCCATGTTTACACCTTCATGTGAAAATGATAAATTTGGTGCTGCCAAAATGTTACTCATGCGTCTTTGTTTCAATGAAGTCATTGTGAAGAGTTCGGAGTTCACATAGGCCACGACATTATGTGATGTTAAAATGTGCAGTGGATGGCCCATCACTATGTGTGCTGTTTTAGCGACGATTTTACTCAATCCTGCTGCCATTTGTGTACATGGTGGATGACGTTTTTCAGTACTATCCAGAAGAATGCTGGTGTACATCAGTATCTGTCTATTCCCCCCCTTTTTCTGAAACAAAATGCCATTAATGGTGTTTTTTGCTTCAGAAACATCAAGGTAAAAAGGTGAGGTGTAATCAGGTAAGGCTAAATCAGTAGCCCGAGTCAAAAGTTGTTTGAGAGTTATGAAAGACTGTTCTGCTTCAAGACTCCAAACGAGCTTGGACTTTAATTTTCTCATACCCTGTTCCTTAACCATGTTTCGAAGAGAAGTAGTGAGTTCACTGTAATCAGGTATATAATGTCTGCTATACCCTGTCAACCCCAGAAAAGACAACATTTCCTGTACCGTGCTAGGCTTTGGGTGATTCAAAATGGAAACTCTGTGCTCAGGAGAAAGCGTTGTTCCTCGAGCTGAGACTAACCGTCCCAAGAAGGATACCTGGGTGCGGACGGCTTGAAGTTTTGTTTTGCTCACTTTGAAACCCGCATCATGAAGAAGAAGAAGAATGTCATGGGTGGCTTTGAGACAGTCTTCAGGTGATTCTGATGCTATCAATAAATCGTCCACATATTGAAGCAAAGTGGTGCCTTCAGGAAGAGGAAGTTGAACCAACAGGTCTTTTAGTACCTGATTGAATATTCCAGGGGACAATGCAAGCCCCTGAGGGAGACGCGTGTATCGGTACTGTTGGCCATTAAAAGTGAAAGAGAAAATGTCTCGTACATCATTTGACAAAGGGAGACAAAAGAATGCATTAGCCAAGTCAATGCAAGTGAACCATTTCTGTTTTGGATTCAAGTTTGTTAACGCCACGTATGGATTTGGAACAGGGCAGGTGGGAG
>JBBPBX010035679.1:0-17158 GCA_038048925.1 Garcialebias charrua
TAATTTAGCCAAACGTTTATCTCTGTCTGCTTTCTTTTCAGCCGTTGTGGTTCCAGCTGTTACAGTTTTTAATGCACTGTCCACATCTGCTTCCTCCATCAACTGTGTCTCTTCATGGTAGTTTGTGATGGGCCCTGTGAGTGAAAATAAGGCACATTCGATCCAATCTGCTTTGGTCGGGTCGTGGCCTTGAGGTGGCACAGGCTGCCCAGTATCAGTGGTGTCAGGGGTCTCACCCTCTGCGCCTGCCATCTTTTATCTGGATTTTCAGTGAAAATAAAA
The DNA here is from genome assembly GCA_038048925.1 of Garcialebias charrua. Taxonomy (NCBI): domain Eukaryota; kingdom Metazoa; phylum Chordata; class Actinopteri; order Cyprinodontiformes; family Rivulidae; genus Garcialebias; species Garcialebias charrua. Next base: position 283 of record JBBPBX010035679.1, read on the forward strand.
ATAAAAGATGCTCTGTATTCGTTACTCTAAACTTTTCACTATTTGAAAATAAACAGGAAAGTTTAAATGTACACAGGATAACTGGGAGATGATGTGTCAGAGAGAAGGAAGAGAGGAAATAAAAATTCAGTTATCTGGAGTGAAAACTGTACAGTATTTTCTGGTGTATAGGTCGCACCTGTGTATAGGTCGCATTGCCCAATTATCACCAATAGATTGGAAAAATCCCTAGATAGGTCGCACTGGTGTATAGGTCGCACCTACGTTTAGCTCTGCTGCAAATGTCTGCCACAGGAGCGCACAGCAAGACTTTTAAGAAGATTAACATTTAAAAACAATTATTTGTTTGATAAAAATTATAGCAAATATATGTCTGAGCTGAACTTTTCCTTAATAAATTAACGTAATTGTGAAATGAGCTGGATTTAAACATTTGTTTCGCCGAAAGTGATAAAAAGCCATATATAGGTCGCACCTGAGTATAGGTCGCAGGCCATGAAAAAATGATAAAAAGGTGCGACCTATACACCGGAAAATACGGTACTTTTGTTTGTTATTTTAAATTCTTTCGTATTTAAAATAAGCAAAAATGTTTGTCCGTACCTCTGTTATCCTAAATATTTTATTTAAAATAAACAGGAGCTATTGTTTGTGTACAGAACAAAATTAAAAGCTGGTAACTCACCATAAAAATGCTGACTTTTTTATGATGTTTTTAAGAAAACTCATCTGTCAACGTCTTTTAACCAACAGGGGGCAGCTTCGAGTCTTAATTTTAATCACGAGGAAACTGATTTTTCTAATCGGTATTTAAACTAAAAACAACCTTTTCAGAGTTAGTTTCTAGTATGTTCGTGATAAACGCTCGAACTGCGGTCTTGTCAGAGACAAATATATGTTGTTAGACAGTTTAGATGGCTTTAAATGAGTTTTTAAACTCTAGTGCAGTGTTCCCCAAACCACGGCCCGCGGGCCGCATCCGGCCCGCCCCCACCTTTGGTCCGGCCCCCAGAAAAAATTTTTTTTTTTTTTTTTTTTTTTTTTTTTTTTTACAAATGAATACATGTACAGTACTGTACGGTCACCAAGTACTTAGCCTATCCTAACACAGTTTTTAAAAATGAAGGAGTAAGTTGAATTGTCTCCCTTTCACATAAAGCTGCCGGTACACAGTAAACATGGATGGAAAACTAGCAAACAAGCAAACAAAAACGTATTATTTTCACACAGAGTGGGAGGAGGAGTATTTTTTGTTACATACTAAACTAAAATAACAAAAGTAATAAAAGTTACACACTGAAAGCTTTTTTGAACAAGTGGAAATAAAAAGGCAATGGAAATAAAAAATGCTACATATTAAAATACCAAAAGTAATAAAAGTTACACACTGAAAGCTTTTTTGAACAAGTGGGTCTTCAGTCTGGTTTTGAACAGAGTCAGATCAGAGGTGGCACGCAGCTCAAGGGGGAGGCTGTTCCAGGCTTTTGGGCCGGCAACAGAAAATGACCGGTCTCCCCATTGTTTGTACCTTGAGCGAGGCACCTCCAGCAGGTGTTGACTGGCAGAGCTTAACTGGCAGAACTTATGAGACCCTGGCCTCCTCCTCTCAGTGTCAGAAGTGCCACTAAGGTAGAGACACATTTATTTTATACAGAGCAGCTGCCTAGTTTTGATATTTAGGTTTTATTGAGGTTTGAAATAGTTGTTGGAGATTTGTAAATCTGCACCTTTGTAAGTCACTTTTTGTAAATAGTTAGTGTAAATGAGGGAGTTTTATATTGTTCAGTTCATTGTTTATTCGTTTCTTTAAAAAATATGGTGTGCTTTTCAAATATTGCGTCCTTTTACTTTGATAAAATACTTTAATTAAACAAAACTAGCAACACATTACGTTCTGTTTTATTTACTTTAAAGAAGTGAGGAGTAGGGAGATGAAAAATTTTGTTTTTTGATACTGAGACTGGACGAGTAGCTCTCGGCAAACTGCCGACTTCAAAAGTAGCTCTTGGTTCAAAAAAGGTTGGGCACCCCTGATTTAGGCACTCCTGCAATCGTCACACTTTTTCCTGTTAAAAACTGACTCCGGCCCCCCACCAGAGAAGGGAAAAGTTATGTGGCCCTCACAGGAAAAAGTTTGGGGACCACTGCTCTAGTGAAACCACTTTTCACCGTGTGTGTGTGAACTGGGTCTGCTCATAGATATCATATATAGAACACTAGATACCGCATGGCCCGCTCTCGCCTATTGGAGCTGACGAGATTTCAGGCGGCCATCTTGGAGCTGTCGTCCGCTCCACTCAGCCTTATATATTTGGCTGGCATAATAAAGTATCAGCGCATTTAATCAATCATAACACGCTGAATAGTAATCCCATTGCCACATATTTAAATGTTAGGCATACAGCTATTAAAACTGCATGTATAGGAACATATAGTTTAGCATATTTAAATAATTTTGGTGGAATAAGATACTTAATTATATGACATGTTTAGCAAGATACAACCAAAGATGCAATTTATTCACACACACATTATGTATACATATTAGATACTGTAATTATATATACATATATATATATATATATATATATATATATATATATTATATACAAGCCCAAAACCAGAAAAGTTGGCACGTTGTGGAAATCGCAAATAAAAACAGAATACAATGACTTGCAAATCTTTTTCAACCTATATTCAATTGAACACACTGCAAAGACCACATACTTAACGTTCGAACTGGTAAACTTTGTTATTTTTTGCAATTATTAGCTCATTTGGAATTTGATGCCTGCAACATGTTTCAAAAAAGCTGGCACAAGTGACAAAGAAGACAGAGAAATTTGAGGAATGCTCATCAAACACTTATTTGGAATATCCCACAGGTGAACATGCAAATTGGGAACAGGTGGGTGCCATGATTGGGTATAAAAGCAGCTTCCTTGACATGCTCAGTCATCCACATAGAAGGATGGGGCGAGGGTCACCACTCTGTGAACAAATGCGTGGGCAAATTGTCGAACAGTTCAAGAACAACTTTTCTCAACGAGCTATTGCAAGGAATTTAGGAATTTCACCATCTACGGTCCGTAATATCATCAAAAGGTTCAGAGAATCTGGAGAAATCACTACACGTAAGGGGCAAGGCCGAAAACCAACATTGAATGCCCGTGACCTTCGATCCCTCAGGCGGTACTGCATCAAAAACCGACATCAGTGTGTAAAAGATATCACCACATGGGCTCAGGAATACTTCAGAAAACCACTGTCAGTAACTACAGTTCGTCGCTACATCTGTAAGTGCAAGTTAAAGCTCTACTATGCAAAGCAAAAGCCATTCATCAACAAGATCCAGAAACGCCGCCGGCTTTGCTGGGCCCGAGCTCATCTGAGATGGACTGATGCAAAGTGGAAAAGTGTTCTGTGGTCTGATGAGTCCACATTTCAAATTGTCTTTGGAAACTGTGGACGTCGTGTCTTACGGACCAAAGAGGAAAAGAACCATCAGGACTGTTATAGGCGCAAAGTTCAAAAGCCAGCATCTGTGATGGTATGGGGGTGCATTAGTGCCCAAGGCATGGGTAACTTACACATCTGTGAAGGCACCATTAATGCTGAAAGGTACATACAGGTTTTGGAGCAACATATGCTGCCATCCAAGCGACGTCTTTTTCATGGACGCCCCAGCTTATTTCAGCAAGACAATGCCAAGCCACATTCTGCACGTGTTACAACAGCGTGGCTTCGTAGCAAAAGAGTGCGGGTCCTCCCCTGGCCTGCCTGCAGTCCAGACCTGTCCCCCATTGAAAATGTGTGGCGCATTATGAAACGTAAAATACGACAACGGAGACCCCGGACTGTTGAACAACTTAAGCTGTACATCAAGCAAGAATGGGGAAGAATTCCACCTGAAAAGCTTCAAAAATTGGTCTCCTCAGTTCCCAAACGTTTACTGAGTGTTGTTAAAAGGAAAGGCGATGTAACACAGTGGTAAATATGTCCCTGTGCCAACTTTTTTGCAATGTGTTGCTGCCATTGAATTCTAAGTTAATGGTTATTTGCAAAACAAAATAAAGTTTCTCCGTTCGAACATTAAATATATTGTCTTTGCATTCTATTCAGTTGAATATGGGTTGAAAAAGATTTGCAAGTCATTGTATTCTGTTTTTATTTGCGATTTGCACAACGTGCCAACTTTTCTGGTTTTGGGCTTGTATATAGTATATATATATATATATATATATATATATATATATATAATATATTATATATATATATTATATATATCATTATACATCCATCCATCCATTTTCTTCCGCTTATCCGGGGTCGGGTCGCGGGGGTAGCAGCCTAAGTAGGGAGGCCCAGACTTCCCTCTCCCCAGCCACTTGGAGCAGCTCCTCTGGGGGAATCCCAAGGCGTTCCCAGGCCAGCCGAGAAACATAGTCCCTCCAGCGTATCCTGGGTCTTCCTCTGGGTCTCCTCCCGGTGGGACATGCCCGGAACACCTCACCAGGGAGGCGTCCAGGAGGCATCCTAACCAGATGCCCGAGCCACCTCAACTGGCTCCTCTCGATGTGGAGAAGCAGCGGCTCTACTCCGAGTCCCTCCCGGATGACTGAGCTTCTCACCCTATCTCTAAGGGAGAGTCCAGCCACCCTGCGGAGAAAACTCATTTCAGCCGCTTGTATCCGAGATCTTGTTCTTTCGGTCATAACCCAAAGCTCATGACCATAGATGAGGGTGGGAACGTAGATCGATCGGTAAATTGAGAGCTTTGCCTTTTGACTCAGCTCTCTCTTCACCACGACAGACCGGTACAGCGCCCGCTTCACTGCGGACGCTGCACCTATCCGCCTATCGATCTCACGCTCCAGTTTTCCCTCATTCGTGAACAAGATCCCGAGATACTTAAACTCCTCCACTTGGGTAAGGACCTCCTCCCCGACCCGGAGAGGGCACGCTACCCTTTTCCGGCTCAAGACCATGGCCTCGGATTTGGAGGAACTGATCCTCATCCCGGCCGCATCACATTCAGCTGCAAACCGCTCCAGCGAAAGCTGTAGATCACGAGCTGATGAAGCCAATAGGACCACATCATCTGCAAAAAACAGAGAAGCGATTCTAAGGCCACCAAAACGGATCCTCTCAACACCTTGGCTGCGCCTAGAAATTCTGTCCATAAAAGTTATAAACAGAATCGGTGACAAAGGGCAACCTTGGCGGAGTCCAACTCTCACCGGAAACGAGCCTGACTTACTGCCGGCAATGCGGACCAAGCTCTGACACCGGTCGTACAGGGACCTAACAGCCCATATCAATGGGCCTGGTACCCCATACTCCCGGAGTACCCGCCACAGAACCCCCCGAGGGACGCGGTCGAATGCCTTTTCCAAGTCTACAAAGCACATGTAAACTGGTTGGGCAAACTCCCACGCACCCTCCAGGACCCTGTTGAGGGTGTAGAGCTGGTCTAGTGTTCCACGACCAGGACGAAAACCACACTGCTCCTCCTGAATCCGAGGTTCGACTATCCGACGGACCCTCCTCTCCAGAACCCCTGAATAGACCTTACCAGGGAGGCTTAAGAGTGTGATCCCTCTATAGTTGGAACACACCCTACGGTCCCCCTTTTTGAATAGGGGAACCACCACCCCAGTCTGCCAATCCAAGGGAACTGCCCCCGATGTCCACGCGATATTGCAGAGTCGCGTAAGCCAACACAACCCCACAACATCCAGAGCCCTAAGGAACTCAGGACGAATCTCATCCACCCCCGGAGCCTTGCCACCGCGGAGCTTTTTAACCACCTCGGCGACCTCAGCACCAGAGATTGGAGAGCCCGACCCAAAGTCCCCAGGCTCCGCTTCCTCAGTGGAAGACGTGCCAGTAGGATTGAGGAGGTCTTCAAAGTATTCCGCCCACCGACTCACAACATCCCGAGTTGAGGTCAACAGCACGCCATCCCCACCATAAATGTATATATATATATATATATATATATATATACATATATATATATATATCCATCCATCCATCTTCTTCCGCTTATCCGGGGTCGGGTCGCGGGGGTAGCAGCCTAAGTAGGGAGGCCCAGACTTCCCTCTCCCCAGCCACTTGGAGCAGCTCCTCCGGGGGAATCCCAAGGCGTTCCCAGGCCAGCCGAGAAACATAGTCCCTCCAGCGCGTCCTGGGTCTTCCTCTGGGTCTCCTCCCGGTGGGACATGCCCGGAACACCTCACCAGGGAGGCGTCCAGGAGGCATCCTAACCAGATGCCCGAGCCACCTCAACTGGCTCCTCTCGATGTGGAGAAGCAGCGGCTCTACTCCGAGTCCCTCCCGGATGACTGAGCTTCTCACCCTATCTCTAAGGGAGAGTCCAGCCACCCTGCGGAGAAAACTCATTTCAGCCGCTTGTATCCGAGATCTTGTTCTTTCGGTCATAACCCAAAGCTCATGACCATAGATGAGGGTGGGAACGTAGATCGATCGGTAAATTGAGAGCTTTGCCTTTTGACTCAGCTCTCTCTTCACCACGACAGACCGGTACAGCGCCCGCTTCACTGCGGACGCTGCACCTATCCGCCTATCGATCTCACGCTCCAGTTTTCCCTCATTCGTGAACAAGATCCCGAGATACTTAAACTCCTCCACTTGGGGCAGGACCTCCTCCCCGACCCGGAGAGGGCATGCTACCCTTTTCCGGCTCAAGACCATGGCCTCGGATTTGGAGGAACTGATCCTCATCCCGGCCGCATCACACTCGGCTGCAAACCGCTCCAGTGAAAGTTGTAAATCACGAACTGATGAAGCCAGTAGGACCACATCATCTGCAAAAAACAGAGAAGCGATTCTAAGGTCACCAAAACGGATCCTCTCAACACCTTGGCTGCGCCTAGAAATTCTGTCCATAAAAGTTATGAACAGAATCGGTGACAAAGGGCAACCTTGGCGGAGTCCAACTCTCACCGGAAACGAGCCTGACTTACTGCCGGCAATGCGGACCAAGCTCTGACACCGGTCGTACAGGGACCTAACAGCCCTTATCAAAGGGCCTGGTACCCCATACTCCCGGAGTACCCCCCACAGAACCCCCCGAGGGACGCGGTCGAATGCCTTCTCCAAGTCCACAAAACACATGTAAACTGGTTGGGCAAACTCCCACGCACCCTCCAGGACCCTGCTGAGGGTGTAGAGCTGGTCCAGTGTTCCACGACCAGGACGAAAACCACACTGCTCCTCCTGAATCCGAGGTTCGACTATCCGACGGACCCTCCTCTCCAGAACCCCTGAATAGACCTTACCAGGGAGGCTTAAGAGTGTGATCCCCCTATAGTTGGAACACACCCTACGGTCCCCCTTTTTAAATAGGGGAACCACCACCCCAGTCTGCCAATCCAAGGGAACTGCCCCCGATGTCCACGCGATATTGCAGAGTCGCGTAAGCCAACACAACCCTACAACATCCAGAGCCCTAAGGAACTCCGGGCGAATCTCATCCACCCCCGGAGCCTTGCCACCGCGGAGCTTTTTAACCACCTCGGCGACCTCAGCACCAGAGATCGGAGAACCCGACCCAAAGTCCCCAGGCTCTGCTTCCTCAGTGGAAGACGTGCCAGTAGGATTGAGGAGGTCTTCGAAGTATTCCGCCCACCGACTCACAACATCCCGAGTTGAGGTCAGCAGCACGCCACCTCCACCATAAATGGTGTTGGTCTCGTACCTCTTTCCCCCCCTGAGACGCCGGATGGTGGACCAGAATCGCCTCGAAGCCGTACGGAAGTCATTCTCCATGGCCTCTCCGAACTCCTCCCACGCCCGAGTTTTTGCCTCAGCAACCACCCGAGCCGCATGCCGCTTGGACTGCCGGTACCTATCAGCTGCTTCCGGGGTCCCACAAGCCAAAAAGGCCCAATAGGACTCCTTCTTCAGCCTGACAGCATCCCTCACTGCCGGTGTCCACCACCGGGTTCGAGGGTTGCCACCACGACAGGCACCAACAACCTTGCGGCCACAGCTCCGATAAGCTGCCTCGACAATAGAGGCGCGGAACACGGCCCACTCGGACTCCATGTCCCCCGCCTCCCTCGGAACGTGTTCAAAGCTCTCCCGGAGGTGGGAGTTAAAGCTCCGTCTTACGGGAGACTCTGCCAGACGTTCCCAGCAGACCCTCACAATACGTTTGGGTCTGCCAGGTCTGACCGGCATCCTCCCCCACCATCGGAGCCAACTCACCACCAGGTAGTGGTCAGTTGACAGCTCCGCCCCTCTCCTCACCCGAGTGTCCAAGACATGCGGCCGCAGATCAGATGAGACGACAACAAAGTCGATCATCGAACTGCGACCTAGGGTGTCCTGGTGCCAAGAGCACATATGGACACCCTTATGCTTAAACATGGTGTTCGTTATGGACAATCCATGACGAGCACAGAAGTCCAATAACAGAACACCACTCTGGTTCAGATCAGGGGGGCCGTTCCTCCCAACCACACCCCTCCAGGTCTCACTGTCATTGCCCACGTGAGCGTTGAAGTCCCCCAGTAGAACAAGGGAGTCCCCAGGAGGCGCACTCTCCAATACCCCCTCCAAGGACTCCAAAAAGGGTGGGTAGTCTGAGCTGCCGTTTGGTGCATAGGCACAAACAACAGTCAGAGCCCGTCCCCCCACACGTAGGCGAAGGGAGGCTACCCTCTCGTTCACCGGGGTGAACCCCAACGTACAGGCACCAAGATGGGGGGCAACCAGTATGCCCACTCCTGCTCGGCGCCTCTCACCAGGGGCAACTCCAGAGTGGAAGAGTGTCCAACCCCTCTCAAGGAAACTGGTTCCAGAGCCAGAGCCATGCGTTGAGGTGAGTCCGACTATTTCTAGTCGGAACCTCTCAACCTCACACACTAGCTCAGGCTCCTTCCCCACCAGAGAGGTGACATTCCATGTCCCAATGGCCAGCTTCTGTAGCCGAGGATCAGACCGCCAGGGTCCCCGCCCTCGGCCACCACCCATCTCACATTGCACCCGACCCCTTTGGCCCCTCCCACAGGTGGTGAGCCCATGGGAAGGGGGACCCACGTCTCCTCTTCGGGCTGTGCCCGGCCGGGCTCCATGGGTAAAAGCCCGGCCACCAGGCGCTCGCCAGCGTGCCCCACCTCCGGGCCTGGCTCCAGAGTGGGGCCCCGGTGACCCGCGTCCGGGCGAGGGAAAACTTAGTCCATTAATTGTACTCATCATAGGGGTTTTTGGGCTGCACTTTGTCTGATCCCTCACCTAGGACCTGTCTGCCTTGGGTGACCCTTCTAGGGGCATGAAGCCCCTGACAGCATAGCTCCTAGGATCATTGGGACACTCAAACCCCTCCACCACGGTAAGGTGGCAGCCCAGGGATATATATATATATATATATATATATATATATATATATATATATATATATATATATATATATATATATATATATATATATATATATATATATGATGTAGAATGATGAACAGAAATTCTACCATTGCTGTTCATCATTCTTTAGTTAGTAGCAGGTCACTTTTGTAAATGAGCCCTCGAGGCTCAATGAGATTTACCTGACTAAATAAAGGTTGAATGAATGAATGAATATATATATATACAGTATATATACATAAAAAAATTAAGGTTCATTGATAAACTTCATCAACTCGTTTAAAAGTTCTTTTCTTTTAATTGAGGATTTTTGGGATTGAAATTGCCCCAAGGCCACACCCTGCCACAGATCTTTGGAGGACACCCCGCGTGGAGATGGTCTTCATCTGGTCTCCATGGGTCAGTCCTCAGTGCTGGTTGATCACCTTCGGTCTCACGCAGGTGCAACCCACTGAGATGAGTTTGGACTCCAGGCGGTAGTGGTAGCTGTGCCTGGCCCTGGCGTCTTGACTCGCCTCAGAACCAGCACCTGATGCAGAATGGGACGGGACTCCAGGCCCCCGTCCTCCAGTCCTTGGTGGTCCAGGCAGGTTTTGAGCAAACAGTGAGCCTGCGACAGCGCATGAGGGAACATGTTGTCATCCCTGGAGATGCTGAGGACAGAGAGGAGACAAAAACTGTTAACAGGACTCTGAGCTTCATGAAGGACAACACACAGGAGCTGAAGCCTCACTTGTAGGTCCACGGTGAGATGGAGTCGCTGGCCAAAGAACTGACTTTTAGGCTGGGAACTAAATTGTTTGGGTCCAAACGCAGAGGGACCGTTTCTTCTGCTAAACCTTCAAAGGACTTCCTGTGTGGCTTTGCTGCTGTCTGTGGGACCACCACCACCATCATCATCAACAGGACAGCGCTGACAACCTGAGGAAGAAGAACATTCATTCATTCATTCATTCAACCTTTATTTATACAGGCTAGCCTCGTTGAGCCACGGGGACTCATTTACAAGAGAGACCTGTCTCACTCACACCCAGGGTCAATTTAGAGTTACCAATCAGCCTAACATGCATGTTTTTGGACTGTGGGAGGAAACCGGAGAACCCGGAGAAAACCCACGCATGCACGGAGAGAACATGCAATAACAAGTCACTTTCATCATTGTCGTCGTGAATGTCTAGCGAAGACATACTGAAACAAAAAAATATAAACGTAAAAAACATAAACTAACATTGATACTGAGGAAACACATTACATTATTTTATTAAAACAACAATAATCAAGTTTGATCATTAAATAAAGAAACATGTACTTGGGTACCAGTACAATAAATGCTCTCAATAAAAGGTAATGAGACTAACTCGCAAGTATATAAAAAAATCTTATTTTTAACACGCACTAAATAACAATAAACAAATACAGTACATTATATAAAAACAACTATTAAACTTTTCTTTTTGTTTCTGTCTACCGTAATTTCTAGTGGAAATACATTTAATTAAAAAAGTAAACATACAACCTTACCATCAACATTTTCATATTGTGTAATAATATAACGATCATAGTTATATTAGTTGCAGTGCAAACCATGAAATAATCGTCACATAAATACAGTTTCTAATTACTTACCTTGTTTCCAAAACCTGAATGGGAGTCTCCCCAAATTCACTACTTCTCAGACCTTCCCCAAAGTCATCATCTCTGCATAAAAACATATAATGTAGTTCAAACAATAATCAGATATTCTTTTCAACACATTTATCACACAATGACAAATTTATCTAACATATCAAAGCATGTAGGATGATTTAAAAAATAGCATCAAACAGCCATCTTCCATCCTGTTCTGCTGCTAGAAGTAAAATTTGAACTTTTTACGCTCTCCTTTCATCCTGCTTCACTGCAGGCTCATGTCCGCAGCAGACAAACGCGTCCCCCCCACCGCAAGTTTTACAGATTTTATGCAAAAAATTAATGATTTTTGAGGCCCTTTATACAGGTAAACGTCCAAAGAGGTTGACATGTATGCATCAACAACATATATTGTGTAGGAGAACTAACAGACTTTTCGATTATGAACACCAAATGATCTGCAGACAATATGCTAATTGCTAGTTGTTGTGATCATGCCTCTCTTACACAGACAGCGCAGTTACAGTACTTTCATCATATCTGCTTGCTGATCCACAATACAATAAGTTAGGATAACTAAATGTACGTATCGAAACAATACTGAGGTTGAATGAGTTAGCTGCTACCATTAGCATCACGTCAGCTGTAGGCCGGAAAACGGTTTTAGCCTGTTGTAGATAATATCATGGCATTTGCGCTATCACATGATTCAAGCAAAGACACTTACTTGTCAAGCAAGAATGTTGCTATCTCTGCATCGCTTTGCAATCCTTAGAGCACCCGAAGCTCTCGCCACCTCCGCCATTTTGAAACAGCGAGACGGGAACGTGCGCGGCTGCGCGCTGCAGCTGGGAGAGGCGGGGGATGGGCGGGGGAAGCTCGTGCATGAAAATAACTCTGTTTTTATTGGCTGGTCAGTGTCCGGGTCACTCTGTGTTTTCAGTGTTTTTATAAATGCTGATAGAGAAGCAAGGGGACTATAGTTTTTTTCAGAGATTACTTTGTCTAACATCAGTCTGTCAGTAGATAGTGACAGAGTGAAGAAATATGTTAAAAATATATTGTTTGAAAAGTTACAGACTACATTACAATGTTACATACCCCAGCTTTAAGTAAATATGGTGTTAGAGGACCAGCATTACAGTGGGTATCTAGCTATTTGAGAAACAGAAAACAATTTGTACAAATAAATGATGTAAGATCCGACCTCTGTAATATTACATGTGGAGTCCCTCAGGGCTCTATAATTGGACCAAAGTTATTTATTCTGTATGTGAATGACTTGGTAAAGGTGTCAGGACTCCTCAAATGTGTCCTTTTTGCTGATGTTTTTTTTGTTGTTGTTTTTTTTGGTAAGGGTATGGAACAGATGTTGGAGTTTATGAAGACAGAATTTGTAAAAATACAAAATTGGTTTAAACTTAATGAATTATCATTGAATTTAGATAAAACTAAGTATGATATTCAGTAAAAAAAAAAAAAGAAAAAGAAACTGTTGATATTCCATTTAAGATTGATGGTGTTGAGATTTGGCTAGAGAGTCTTTATAAAAAATCCGGTCTCACAATTCACAAGGAACTTTATGCAAACCACCTCATCCATTACAAGAAAAGTATTTCTCAAGCCAAATCCAGCTACTTCTCTGACATCATCAGTTCTAATGTTGGTAATTCAAAAACATTGTTCTCTCTCCTTCACCGTTCTGTCTCATCTCCTAACTCTCTACCCTCTCACATGGTTTCCACAGAATTTTGCAACTCCCTGATGTCATATTTCAATGAAAAGATTATTTCAATTCATAAACACCTTGGACCAAATACTGCCCCCAGCATCCTTGTTGAACTCCCCCCTCCCTCCCTCCCTTTCTCTGTCTTCTCCCTCCCCTCTGCTGATGACATTGCTGACATTATCAGCAAGTCCAAGTCCTCATCCTGTCAACTTGACCCATTTCCCACAGTTCTTGTTAAATCCTGTCTCCCGTCTCTGCTCCCTATCATCACTAATATCATCCACTCCTCCCTAACCTCTGGCATTGTTCCCACAGCCTTCAAATCTGCTGCCATCACCCCCATCATCAAGAAACCAGGTCTTGACTTCACCAACTTCAGTAATCTTCGTCCGATCTCCAATCTGCCCTTCATCTCCAAGATCCTTGAAAAAACTGTTGCTAGTCAACTTCACTCTCACCTGTCCAACAACAACATTTATGAAGAGTTTCAATCTGGATTTCGCCCCCACCATAGCACCGAAACAGCCCTAGTAAAAATCACTAACGACCTTCTTCTTGCTGCTGACTCTGGTCTTCTGTCCATCCTCATTCTTCTTGATCTAAGTTCTGCCTTCGACACCATCTGTCATTCTATCCTCCTCAACAGACTAACCTCCATTGGCATCTCAGGTACCCCGTTAGACTGGTTCAACTCCTATCTCTCTGACCGCACTCAATTCATTCAGCTTAAATCCTTCCGTTCCCAGTCTTCCCCTGTCTCCACGGGTGTCCCCCAAGGCTCTGTCCTCGGACCCCTCCTCTTCATCATTTACCTCCTTCCTCTAGGTCACATCTTCCGCAAATACGGCGTCCATTTCCACTGTTATGCTGATGACACACAGCTCTACTTGTCATCAAAACCTAACTCCACCCACCCACCCTCCATCCTCACCGACTGTCTCAATGAGCTAAATCACTGGTTTTCTAACAATTTCCTTCAACTAAACAGCAACAAAACAGAAATCATTCTTGTTGGTACCAAAAACTCTATTTCAAAATCAGAACATCTTCTCGTCCCCCTTAACAACTCTCTGCTATCCCCCTCCCCTCAGGTCAAGAGCCTCGGTGTCATCCTCGACACCACTCTCTCCTTCACTTCACACATCAACAATATTACTCGGTCTGCCTATTTCCACCTCCGTAATATTAACCGTCTCCGTCCTTCTCTCACACCCCGCTCCACAGCCATCCTGGTGCACAGTCTTGTGACTTCCCGTATCGATTACTGCAACTCCCTTCTCTATGGCCTCCCCAACAAATCTCTCCACAAGTTACAGATGGTCCAGAACTCAGCTGCCCGTGTCATCACTCAAACCTCCTACTATAACCACATCACTCCTGTCCTGCAGCAGCTCCACTGGCTCCCGGTTAAATCACGCATCATCTTCAAAATTCTACTCCTCACGTTCAAAGCTATCCACAACCTTGCCCCTCCTTATCTATCTGACCTCCTACAAATCTCCATCCCATCACGCTCTCTCAGATCCTCCTCTTCGCTACATCTCCATGTACCCTCTGCCCGCCTCTCCACCATGGGGAGCAGGGCCTTCACCTGCTCTGCCCCTCACCTCTGGAACGCTCTACCGCCAGACCTTCGAAACACCACCTCCCTTTCTCTGTTCAAGACTGCCCTGAAAACACATCTCTTTAGACTAGCTTATCATTAACTTTACTAAATGTATTTTTATTATTTTGCATTTTATATCCTTTATGTATTTTATATTTCAATTTGTCGCTGATAATGTTTGATAGGGGCCAAGATGGTGTAGTGGCAGGAGAATCGGACTTGGGATCCGAAGGACCCAGGTTCGAACCCCGGCCACGGCACACCTTGGGGTGTCTATGAGTGCACATCTATTTTCCCCAGCTCCCCGGGCGCTGACTACGGCTGCTCACTGCACCACCTGATGGTGGTTGGGTTAAATGCAGAGACCAATTTCGTCTGTCAAGTATGGGAACATACACAGATGACAAAAATGTGATGTTTATTTTTATTTTATTGATCTGTATTACACTGTATTGGTTTGTTAAGTGTCCTTGGGGGTCCTGAAAGGCGCTTTGAAATAAAATGATTATTATTATAATAATTCAGGTGAATTACAGATGACAGGTTCAGGTCGCTTTCGTAAATGAGCCATGAGGCTCAATAAGATTTACCTGACTAAATAAAGGTTGAATGAATATTATTTGTTGTGTGAATGAGGTGAAGGTTTTGGGGTGTTATCATTGATGACAAACTGACGTGGAAACATCACATAAATTCTGTTAGGACAAAAATAGCTAAATCTGTCCAAAGTCAGGAACTTGTTAAATGATAAAGCTCTGTCTTTGTTGTACAACACAATTATTGTCCCACACTTAATCTATTATATTGGATGTTTGGGGTAAAGCGTGTAAAACATTTACGGAGCCTGTTTTTGTGGTACAGAAAAGAGTTGTTAGAATGATCACCAGAAAGTATTACTGTCACTCATCAAGCACATTATTTTATCAACTGAAGTTATTCAAGTTCCATGACTTAGTGGATTATAATATTCTGTCAGTTATGTATAGAGATCATAAAAATGAACTACCGTTGAATATCCAAATACATTTTGTTAAACGTCAAAGCTGTTATAATCTTAAGGGAATAGAGATTTTTGTAAAACCAACATACAGAACCAGTTTGAAGGGACGTCAACCTCAATCCAGGGAATTGGATTCTGGAATGGTTTGGAGACTGAAATTAAAAATGCAAAATCAATGTTTACATTCAAGAAAATGATCAAAACCAAATTATTGCAAAAATATACAGTATATGAAAAGTATAGCGTGTGTTGTATTGTAGTTCGATAATTATAGGGAGTTGTTTTTTTGTTCTGTTACTTGTTGATGATTTTTTGTTTGAATTGATTGTTTGAAAAAGGGGGCAGATATAATAAGATTTTTTTCTTCTTCTGCTACCCTTCATTTTATTTTGATATTGTATAGTCTCATGTATGGGATTGTTTTGTGTTGTATTTTAAAATGAATAAATTAGTTTAAAAAAAGTTGTAATGTCAGTGTCACATTTTAGTATGTGATAGACATTTTTTGACACATTTAAATGATGTGCTTTGATATTATTGGTTTTAAGGTGAAAAATGTAAAATAAAGTAAGGGATGGATTAGTTGAACTGATTACATAGTTTTTAAATAATTAAAGTTACTGGGATTTTTTATTTATTTTTATGATCAGAGTAATAGAAACCAAATGAGGAACAACCTGATTTCACCAGAAAAGAAAAGCACGATTCACATGTGCTACCCCTTCGTACACTTCATCCATGCTTTTATTTGCTTCATGATAAAAAATAATAATAATAATCTAAAGATCTTAAAATAATCTACACAACTAAAAGAGTGCTGTCCCAGATTTGTGTTCATTTCACCACCAGGCTGGATGTTGCCCTGATCAGAGCTGCACTTCCCCTCCCTGCTGAAGAGAGCTGCTGCTGACTGAGTAATATCAGAGGGTTCTGCTGTGACGAATGGCTGCTCGCTTCTTGAAGGGATCACACATGACCGCTGGTGCTGGACGTGACAGCCACCGAGGGGACAGCAGCTCCACATGGACATCAGGGCTGCCGTGTCCCCCTCTGGCTGTTGGGGATTGGGTTAACTGTGAGGATGTGTGTGGATGGGTGGGGGGGCACATTTATATCTGTTTTGGTCATCCACATACTGTATAGGGACGTTAAAGGAAAAAGGAAAAGAGAAGGAGAAACACTTCCAGAAGTCTTAAATAGGAGCAATCTGCGCTCATATTAAAGGATACTGGGGGAGTGGTGGTGCAGAGGTTAGAAAAGGTGGGCCTGTGATCTGAAATATATTTCTATCAGTATTACATTACACCCATTATGTGCTATTATTTGTATTCACTTAATTCTGCCTTATAATGTGAAATGTGACACAAGGCAGAACGTTTTTCTCTCGGGTTTTGTTTTCACTAGGGAACAGTTACACGCCTGCACAATTCAACAGACCCAACATTTGATGTTTACATTGAAGCTGATAGTTTATTGGCAGAAAGGAGGGTCACGTGGTAGTGTCAGGGCGGTCCCGAAG
>JBBPBX010035679.1:19782-31919 GCA_038048925.1 Garcialebias charrua
TTCTTCTCACTCCTAACATTTACCAAGAAACTAAGCAAAACAGCAGCCATCAGAAATGCCACACAACCCCGAAGCATTTTAAGATTACAGTAAAACAACTGCAGAAGAGAGAGATAAAAATACTAAGGGGCGTGAAGAACACACTACAGTACACTCCTCCCATTGGAAGTGTTTTGAAGAGGAGGACGAAGAGGAGGGAGAACTATGGGGCAGTACTTACTGCTAATCTCGGCTTGATTTTAGGTGGTCATAATCTGAGATTGTGACACCTCCAGGGGGTGAACGGGAAGCTTTTTATGGATTAAAATCATAAATATTCATCCTCGATTAGAAACGTTCATGTCGTGAAAGTTTGTGTTAGAGAAAAAAAGGAGAGAGAAAGTGTTCTGGTGGAAACCGAAGAAACTCTTATATGTTCCTGTCGTGTTGCAGAGTTTTAAAAACAGGACAGTCTAAACTAATCTGAAATACTGTTTTTTTTATACTACAAATACTTCATCATATAATATAGTCTGAAACAAAAAGTACACAAATATGTGTCTATTTTGTGTGAATTTGTTCATTTGTGTTGCCAAACCTTTTTTATTATTATTATTATTATTAGAAGCTCAATTTTAGAGTTACTTTTTTTCACCTGATAAACATAAAATATGTTTTATAAATAAATTCAGTTTATTATTTATTTCTATAGCACCATGTCACAGCAGAAGTCGTCTCAGGGCACTGAGCAGAAACATTCATATACTGTATAGTATACACAATTTATCTGAGGAGCAGACTGCTTTGAATTTAACTCCATCGCATAAATATGAATATATATAATATAAATATGTTTTAGATTACACTGTTTTTACAATCAAACCCAAAATACGTTGTACTCCGGTTCAATGACAATAAAGGTCTATTCGATAAAAACAGAAATATTTTCAGCTAAATTGGAAAACTGGTTGATTGGTCCTGCATGAATCTTCAAAAAAAAGAAAAAAATATCCCAAAATAAAATAAATAATAATCCACCATCTCACACAATATATTCTATTATTATTATTATTTTTGTGCTATTTTATTATTATTAATATTATTCATAGTTTAGGTCAGGACTCACTCAAAATTATACATTACTGTTAGCAGACTTTGTGATGGCCTAATTATAGTTTGAAAAATAAATATGGATGTATTAATATTTATAAAATTAATATATATTTAGGCCTAAATAAGTCATTTAATAGTAAGAGCTGTCTTTCTCTGTGTGTGTATGTGTGTGTGTGTGTGTGTGTGTGTGTGTGTGTGTGTGTGTGTGTATGTGTGTGTGTGTGTGCGCGCGCGTGTGTGTGTGTGTGTGTGTGTTAATGTGACTATTAAAGACTTTCGCAGGAATCAGTAAAATATACTTTTTGTTCATGAATAAAATACATCACACTCCAAGAGCCTCAATGTACCTATCCACACACACACACACACACACGCACGCACGCATGTACGCACACACACACACCACTGTCTGCAGGCCAAAAAATGACTTTTGTGAGCCAGAAATGGCCCATGGGCCTCCAGTTGATATTCTCTGTTTTAGGTAAAAACGTATTAGATAAGCAGCTGAAGCTCTTTGGCAATAATAATAATAATAATAATAATAATGTCAAAATATTTTGCTGAATGTCAGACATGTAAGCTGTGCTCCACATTATAAGTGACATATTTCATCACTCCTCATGTCCTTGTTTCTTCACATCACTGTACTGTATGTTAAGTTTCTTTGTGTCTAAATATAGTTCTTACTGATTTATGTTTGAGCAGCTCTTGTATATTTATTTATTTATTTGGACATCCTGTGATTTAACGTAACTCATTTTTATGAGGTCAAATAAATTACATTTGATGCATGTAGTCCAACCCCCCACTGCTTGTGCACAAGTGACTGAAGAGCCACGTGTGAATGCAGCTTCATAATACAGTCTGTTGATGTATTTTATAAGTGTGTCTGCTGCTTTATTACATATGCAGAGGCATCAGTGCACAGCAAAATGGAAAAAACCGCATCAATATATTCAGAGAAAGGCAGGCCGTGGACAGCTCAGGAAATAAATCTACATCTGCCAGGCTCCATGCAAACAGCACAGCCATCCTTAATGGTGAAACCATCGATGAGAGCAGATAAAAATATTAAATATTCAGACATCCCTTTCACCCAGTATCAAAAGCGTCCAGATGTGGGAAGCTGAAGTTGTTATCATGAAGCCAACGACAGGCATTCAAAGAAATTCCACTGAATTTCCAACCATATAAAAGTACTTTATGGCATGCAAATACATGGTAATTTTTGACTATGGAGAGAAAAAACATGCCAATAAGCCCTATCATTTGGGACTAGAACTCCACAAACAGGAGATACTTTCAATTTGCTTTGCCTGTCTCTCTGCGTTAGATGCTTGCGATTGCCGCGAAATTAATCCATTTAACAATCTGTGGCTTAAATTTGAGGATTTCCAGCCTTTTTTTTTTTTTGAATATCAATAAGTTCCAATTGAAGGGAGGATTCTTTTGCAATTCAGGCATGTGCCTGCGATAACAGCAGAGTTGGCATGAAGAGAGGCAAAGATGGATTAATTATGCAGAGAACATGGAAATTCTGCTTATCATCGCTTAGCAAAGGAGCCCAGCTCACATAATCAGAAAAGGAGGATGAAAAAAAAAATAACAATGCAATGGCACCTTCCAGCCCGTCATCTTACAAGTTAGATTTTCCCTGTAATTAAAAAGTAACATACAATTATATTCATATCTCTTATGCTTCATATGCAGACTGTGAGTGGGTGTACAGTACATTAAATAACTGCACTGGGATGTAAAGGTGGAGGTAAAAAAAAGGCTGTTTTGTTCAGGTGGACTGCTCCTTTAGGTCCAAATAAATTACTTAAAAATTCAGAATTTTCTATGGAAAAGCAAACAAATAAGACAAAAAATGTAACTTTTCATCAAATGTGCTCTCGGTGCATTTTTCAAACAAATAAAATGATCTAAAGCTATTTTGGAGATTTTTCTCTGAAGAAGCATACATTTTAGTTTCATGTTATGAACTGTATGTAGGTCAAAGGTTAGCTGTAGTGCTGCTGATGGAGCATCGTCATCATCATTATTTTAATATGTACAAGCAAAAATTAAAAATAAGTCACAAAGGATGCTCAGGTTGGCAGCTTCTTTAATTAATGAGGCTTACTGTGTTTTGAACTTTTTAAAGCTCATCATAAAGCAAAACAACATTGTAATAAATCAATAATTAAAGAACCATAACTCAGTTTTACTCAATGTTCATAGGATAATTTATAAATATTTATTAGAATGTATGTACAAAATGAAGCTAAGCTTACATGATTGAGGTTTATAGTTTTGTCACATCAAGCTGTTGCAGCAGAAATAAAATATTCATCATGTATATAAAGTAAAATACACACGTTAAATAGTTTGAACAGATGGTGTGAATTTTAGTGTTCAGGTGAGAAACACAGGAGGGATCTGAAGAAGCAGGAAACCTCCACCTCCCCTCCGTCTCATCGGTTGCTCCATCTAAAGGTGATTAAATGAGTATTATTGAGTCATTTCAGCTCAAAGGGAAAACATAAATCTAACTGTTGCTTTCAGTGGGTAAATATGCAGAATATCATTACTGCTAGAAAATGATCAGTTCTATGATTTTTACAAGTGAAATAAAATATTTATCAATTTACATCTGAGACCAGCTCCAAACTAAGCTGAAGGACATCTGTAAAAACAATAAACTATTGTTGTTGTTTTTCCACCTGTGAACAAACTGGGTTCACTATTTTGCCTGTTCGTTTGTTGCAGAAGAAAATAAAAAGTATTTTAGTTTTTGATACGTTAGGTCCTAACGGAAAGCACCTTGCATGGTAGTCTGCCGCTACCGGTGTATGAATGTGTGTAGCATTCAATGTGTGTAGCACTTTGAGATTTTCACTAATGAAAAGTGCGTTATAAATTGAATTTATTATTATTATTATTATTATTATTATTATTATTATTGAGCATGCATCAGGATGTTTTAAAACGTGCAATCACTGATCGGTTTTTTAATGTGTAATGCACTTAAATGTTAAACTGAGTAAAAGTGTAAAAGGACAATTAATTTAATGTAAATATTTTTATAATTTATTTATTCTTTGCACTAATACAAAGAAAAAAAGTGGACTTTTGGAATGAGTACAGTATACTGGTCTGGCCCCCTTGAGATCAGATTAAGCTGTATGTGGCCCCCAGATCAAAATGAGTTTGACACCCCTGCGTTAGGACATAATAGTGACACCCAAATGAATAAAAACAAGCTCAAAGTAAAAAAAAAAATGCAATGTAAAGTTCAGTTTTTCATTCATAAAGAGAACTATTTGAAATCCTAATGTGACTCGCCCCTTCTTTAAGTACAGGAATATGTTAAAGTATTTTCAAGTCAAGCTTCGGTTGTTTTACTCAATAAGAACAAATTCTGCCCGCAAATATAACATCTGTGAGAATAAAGTTTGTTTCTTTCTTCCTTTATTTTCAGCCTTTGACTAGTTACACAATGTTTTTTACTCCAATTCTCTGTCCATAGAGTACCGGTAGTCAGCTCAGGAACCATAGGAACAATAAAGTTGATTTGATTTGACAGGGGGAGTGGTGGTGCAGAGGTTAGTGAAGGCCTGCGATCTGAAGGTTGCCGGTTTGACTCCTTGTATCGACAACATCAAAATGTGAGTGGGAAAGGTGCAACACCTGCCTCCACCCTCATTTGCCCCACTCTGGGCCCTTGAGCAAGGTCCTTCACCCTCATTATATACTCTCCCGGGTGCCCTAAATAGCAGCTCTCTGCTCCACACAGAAGGTTGTGGTAGCTCGATGGTCTGTGGTTGCATCGGGAAGGACACGTGGCAGAAAAACAATTGTCAAGTCTTTATGCGAGTTAGTTTGCTGTGAAGGGAGCGGCCGAAAGAAGATTGGATTTGATATGTTGGAAACACAAGAAGTGACTTCTCCAGATCTCTGCACAGACTGGACGTTTTAATATCACTCAACTTTAGGACTCAATGAAGAGTCACTGGTTCAGAAAATACACAAACGTTTACACACAAAGAGCTAATTTAATACACAGTGCACTTAATAAACATTCAGTGCATTCCTTTCACTGAGACTACTGAAGTATTCACCCCCTTCATATCAGTATTTTAAAAAGTTCAGGCACTTTTAACTGCAATCACAGCACTGAGTCTGTGCATATGTCTTAGTCATGCACATCTGGAATTTTACTCCATTGATTGTTCTCTGTCAGGTTGTGTGGGGATGGGGCATAAAGAGCTCTTTTCAAGTCAAGTCATGAATCCTATCTTATGTTTAGGTCTGGGCTTTGACTCGAACTCTCCAGAACATTCAGCTTGTTGTCTTTGATCCGTTTCTGTGTACAGTACTGGTAGTTCTCACTGCAGAGTTTCTGTGTACTGGTAGTTCTCACTGCAGAGTTTCTGTGTACTGGTAGTTCTCACTGCAGAGTTTCTGTGTACTGGTAGTTCTCACTGCAGAGTTTCTGTGTACCGGTAGTTCTCACAGCAGAGTTTCTGTGTACTGGTAGTTCTTACTGCATTGTTCTGATGAAAAATCAATCTTCTCCCAAGCCCCTGTTATTTTGCTGACAGCTTCAGATGGTCCAGGATTTACAGGGAGTCCTCGATTTACGGCGCCCTCGACCTATGGCAACTCGGACTTACGGCATAAATCATAATTAATAAAAATATGAAATTTTGTTTTTTTGTTTAAATGTTCTTTATTTCATGTGTACAGCACTTTGCTGCAGCTGTGGTTGTTTTACATGGCTTTATAAATAAAGTATTGTTATTATATATTTTTTATTTTTAAGCCGATTTACAAAGATTACGGCAGTTTCCGACAGTTTTCGGCAGTCAGTTTTTGGCAGTGCTCGCCAGTTTAGCCAGTTAGCTCCAGCCTCACAGCCGGATTCTGACGGACCGTGTCCGATCAGAGTTGGGAGCTGAACGGCGGTTTTGTGGAGGAACGGATGAACGAAGGAAACAACGCTGTGGACTGCGTGAAGCAGCAGACAGCGAGCTGCACCGGAGGAGCAACGAGCTAACGGGCGCAGCTATGGCGAAGGTGTCTGCCATTTTGCGGTTAGCTTCAGTTAGCTCCGTCCTCACAGCCGGCTTCGGACGGACCGTGTCCGATCAGAGCTGGGAGCTGAACGGCGGTTTCGTGGAGGACGGCTGGACGAAGGAAAACGACACTGTGGACCGAGTGAAGCAACAGACAGCGAGCTTCACCAGAGGCGCAACGAGCTAACATGCTAATGTCTGGGCTAACATCAGCTAATGCGGGGCAGCCTTTTTGGATGGACACCGCGGAGAAATGGCTCCAGTAAGTTATTAACTCTTTTTCCTTTCATGATGGCTCCAAAAGTATGGAGTTAACATGCTAACAGTCCTTCCTGTAAACAGTTTGAACTGCTTGGAGCAGCACGAAGCTGCGGTGCTCGGACGTGCAAGAGCTAACATGCTAAAGAAGGAGACCGGCTTGACCCAGCTCAAAGTAAGACATTTTATTTTTTTATTTAATTGTCTAATATGCTTAATGTGTTTAATGTGTTTTTTGATAATTATGTAGCTGTGTTAGGATAGGTAATTTGGTAACTGTTCATTACTGTACATGTACGTGTATCAGTGGCGGCTCGGGTGGTCCCCGACTTACATCAAATTCGGGTTACGAATGGCCCGTAGGTCCGATACTCATTCGTAAGTTGCGGACTCCCTGTATTATATTTTGCAGCTTTCATTTTACCCTCAGTCATTACAAATCTTCCTGGGCTGGAACATCCCCATAGCATGATGCTGCCAACACCGTGCTTCACTGCAGGGATGGTGAGTTTCTGGTGATGTGCAGTATTTGTTTACTTCCTAACATGGTATCCTATCTGATGGTCAAAAAGTGCCTATTTGTTCTCATCGGACATCGGAACGTTCTTCCATTTCACCGTGGATTCTTCCACACAACATTTGTTAAAGTTGCACTATGTAACTTTGTAGTGCAGTCTGTAACTTTTCTAACAATATATTTTTAACATATTTCTTCACTCTGTCACTATCTACTGACAGACTGATGTTAGACAAAGTAATCTCTGAAAAAAACTATAGTCCCCTTGCTTCTCTATCAGCATTTATAAAAACACTAAAAAGACAGAGTGACCCGGCCTTAACCAGCCAATAAAAACAGAGCTTCTCACTTCTAAGAGACGCTCTTCTAGAAACGCCCCCCCACCCCGTCTCAGCCCGCAGCGGCCGCGGCTCGTTCTCATTCAAAGAATTGCAAAGCGATGCAGGACTGTTTTGTATGTGACACAAATGTACTAAATATCCCTTCTTCATCCCAGAGCTGGACTTTTCTTTTGTTTTTTTGCCAAAAGTCAAGTGATCGCTTCATCCTTCACTGACAGGAATGAGGAAATGGATTTGTCACGAGCAAAAAAAACTCATGTCCAACGTGGCTGCGTGAAGCTCTGCTGATTTCAGGGTGTTTTTGTGTTGCTGGACCAGTGCTTCATGGTTTTATTTTATTTTTTAGAACGTTTTATTAACATATAATCACAGAACTTCGCAGCGCTGAGACGGGACATGTAGTGGGGGCGGAGCATTCCAGACATTCCAGACCTCCACTGACAGAAATGAGGAAGTCACGAGCGAATTAAATCATGTCCAACGTGGCTGCGTGAAGCTCTGCTGATTTCAGGGTGTTTTTGTGTTGCTGGACCAGTGCTTCATGGTTTTATTTTATTTTTTAGAACGTTTTATTAACATATAATCACAGAACTTCGCAGCGCTGAGACGGGACATGTAGAGGAGGCGGAGCATTCCAGGCTGCAGCGCGAGCGAGGTGGAGCTGAGTCATATATGGCTCTGAGGGGGAGGGAGCAGAATGCTTTTCCCTGCTGAAAATATTTCTAAGTCCTGCGCACAACAGAAAGTTACACATAGCACCTTTAAACTCTAATAAAGATTTGATGAATTTTCCTTCAACAGTATCTTTCTCTTTGCCTCTCGCTCATAAAGCTGCTGTGGAACCCTGGCAACAGTTTTATGCACACTCTCCCATCTCACCGGCTGTTTGAGAGGATGGCATGCTCTTGGTAGATTTACACATGTTCCATAATCCTGCATTTCTTGATGATGGATCTACCAGAATAGACCTTTTACCAGTTGACGTCATCGCGCATGCGCACTCGCATTTTTCCAGAATTTTCCGGAAGCACGGGTACGTTGTCGTTACTGGCAACGGTCGCGATGGAGAAATAAGACTTTTATTGTGTTTATAATTGTTCCAGGCAACTTCAACGAGTGAGACTTGTTCGTTTTACAACGTCCCTCTGGGAAAGTCGAGTAGAGCGACTAAAAGAAGGAAGATGTGGAGCAAACCAGTACCACCGCCGGCCGGTACAGGCAGGATTTCACCCCGGCACGAAGCATCAACGTGTGTGCGTTTTTTATCTGGCATGGACATTAATGATCCAAGCTCCGTGGATTACGTTCCTACATTACATCTTGGATATGGGAAACAGACAGGGCGGAGAACGATCTCCCGCAGCGGAATGCTACTGGACAGCTGCTAAGCTAGCAGCAGCTAGCTAGTTCGACGAGACCGCGTTGTTCTTCGGTCTCCGCTGCGTGTGTGGGGTTTCTGCCTGTTTCGACCTGCGACATGCAAGGAGATTCTTCCTTCGGCCCCACTGAAGAGCAGGTGAGTGGAATGTCAAAACGTTTGATAAGCCAACCGTTAACCGAATCTTCTAAAATCATTAAGCTACCAGTAAATGCATGATTTTTTGAGCCGGGACTTAGGTGCAGGCAGCCCCGCGCGCACGGTTCATCTGTAGCCAGGACTTAGTGGCTCCTAGCTGGGTCCAGCCGGTTCTGGACCTCCAGGGCGCACTGGATCAGGTGTAGCCGGGACTTAGTGGCTCCTGGCTGGGTGAAGGTGCAGGCCAGGCAGCCCCGCGCGCACGGTTCATCTGTAGCCAAAAAAGCAACCCTGTCTAAGACAATGTGTATGGGCGTGCGGTTTCCTCCTCTCGTGTCCGCGGCACAATGTTCAGGCATTTTGACCAGCGGTTGTTCACTATTTTAAGAAAACAAGCTTCTAAATTACAACTCGCTATCATTACGAAGCTCATCGACCCCTTGCTTAGCCCCTGAATCCGGTTAGGGCTTTTTGCCGTCCAATCAGAACGCTCGTTTCAGGCGAGCTGTGCGTGATGACGTCAACTGGTAAAAGGTCTATTCCTGGAGATGTTTAGAGACTTGGAAGACATTTGTTATCCGTCCCCCAAATTCATCCATCCAAACATCCATCATCTTTACCCACTTCGTCCTTTTCAGGTCACAGAGGTCACTGGTGCCCATATCTAACAGTCACTGTGAAAGAGGCGAGTTACACCAGGTCTCCAGTCCATCACAGGGACACATAGAGACAAACGAGACAAACAACATTCACTCTCTCACTCACACCTAGAGACAATTTAGAGTTATCAATCAGACTAACATGCATGTTTTTGGTCTGTGACATCCCCCAAATTATATTTTTCAATCACCTTCTCTCAGAGTTGAATTAGGGCAGTCACTTTAACAGGGGGTGAATATTTATGCAATCGCTTAATTTACATTACATGTTTTAATTTATTTATTATCTATAGAAATTTGATTTCACACTGAAGATTTTTTTTTGCCAAAATTTCTCATTTATATTGATCATGACTGATTTATGACAGCAGTGAATGTATAAAACATCCATCCATCCACCCGTTATCTATATTCGCTTCTTCCTTTTTGGGTCGTGGAGGTCACATGGTGCTCATATCCAGCAGTTACTGTGCGAGAGATGGGGGACACCTGGACAGGTCTAGAGTCCACCACAGGGACACAAATGAGACAATCATTCAAGGTTCAAGTTTCTTTATTGTCATTTGCATCACATGTGGTATATGAGTTGGAATGAAATTGTGTACTCAAGGTCTCAGTTACACCCAAAGTAATAACTATAAAGTACAGTATATTGTACATATAAAAATAAACTACAAGGATCTAAGATATATGATAAACAATATTAATAAATTCACACTCTCATGACGTGATACAGACCAGAGATGCACAACTTTGGGAAACGAGATACAACCTGGAACGCACCAGGTAAAAACATGAGTAAACAAATGATTTATGGGAAGTACCAGGTACGTATGTACCAGAATGCATTGCTGCCAAGCCCTAAAACAGACCATAAAAATACTGGAAAAATCTTCCAATCAGAGGCTGTTAGACAATAACTATCCAGTACTTCAGGTTCCCTTTCAGTCTGGTCTCTCGGTGCAACATACTTGCTATGGGAATTGCGCCCCCGCGCGATTACCTGAAGGAATATACTCACACCTTTACGGCCGGGGCGTCAACGCCGCGCCAGAGGCCCCGCCCTCTGGGTACTTAAGCGGCTGACGCCCATCCATCTTTCTCTTTTTTGCCCTTCACCTCGCTAAACCTGAACTACCTCTTCGCGGGACTTCTCTGTTGCTTCATCGCTCAACTTGAGGTGAGCTTGCTCCCTGCACAGAGCGCACAGAGAATTATTCCTGCGTATTGCTGGACTAGCGAAAGCTAGTCCGGCACATTTTCTCTTAACCCCAAAGTATTTTCTTCTCCTCTCTCTACAGCAGTGGCGGTTCTAGACCAGTTGTACTGGTGGGGCCAAGCTGGGGCCAGAGATTTTGTCAGAGGGGCACGTTAATCTCGGAGAAAAAAGTGACTTTATGACTATAAAGACATCTTTATGACTATAGGCAGTAATGTAATACAAACATTAGTGCAAATATAAGAAGTAGTGCAAACTGAATGAGCACATGACCGAGAGTTTAGTGAATAACCCGTTTGATGACACAAAAAGTAAAGGTTCTGTCTAGATAAGCCAGAAAAATGCACGGTCCATCACTGTGCTCCACATCAGCACCCCGGGGGGGGGGGGGGGGCAAACCTCAAGGCCCCCAAATAACCAATGATGACACAGATTCGAAATCTTACTTGAGGGGTGAATGTGATACCAAGCTGCTTTGAAGCTCCTCCTTCTGTCCCCCATCAAGGTTCTTGGAAACAACTTTAGGTCCGGCTGCATCGGTGGATCTTCTTTACATTTGCTGATGTCTGTGGAGAAAGCAAAACCAAATATATGTAAATTAACATATACCAGTAATCTGCATGGACACTGCATATAAACTGCAAAGCACACACACACACACATCTAAATTGATTCACTGTATTTATTTAAGGAGCCAAGATGGTCTAGTGGCAGGGTTTTTGACTACGGACCCGAAGGTCGCGGGTTCGCGCCCCGGCCACTACCCAGCTTGGGGTGTCTATGAGTGCACACCTATTTCTCCAGCTCCCCGGGCGCTTTCGGGCTGCTCACTGCACCACCTGGTAGGTGGTTGGGTTAAATGCAGAGACGAATTTCGTCTGTGTATGGGAAACATACGCAGATGACAGGAATAGACATTATTATTATTATTATTATTATTATTATTATTTATTAATGTTATTTGCATTAATTGCATTTTTGAGATCAGTACATTCTTTCCTTGAATTCTAAAACCTGACCAAGGACCAAGACTGCAAATAAGCTAAAGCTATATTTCTTGACTATTTTTTAACAAAGCCAGCAATAATATTTCATTCAAACTCAACTTGTGTCAGAAAACTTAACATTAACAAACACATTTTTTTTGAACATCACAAACCTGATGGTCCAGTGCTTGTGGATACACAAATATTCTCCGTCTGTGTCTCACGTGCTGCTTGTATCTCAGTCTCAGCTGTCTCCATTTCAGGATCTTCATGTGTCTCTCTTTCCGTCCCTGTGCCCTCTCTTTGAAAACCAGTGTCTTCCAAGTCCTCTGGCTGTGTGGGGCTCTCAACGTGCTTTTCTTCAGCTCTCTCAACACCTCCATCATCTGGTTCTGTCTCAATGTCTGCCTCACTGTTATTTGTCTTTCTTGTGCAGAAATAAGATGTAATGTCCATCTTTCTCTTCATTTTGCACTATAGACAAACATG
>JBBPBX010035681.1:13490-31918 GCA_038048925.1 Garcialebias charrua
AGATTTGAATGATACGCTTAAGAAACGTTTGGCTGTGCATCTACATCTGATTAACTTTTAGAACCAGTGCAGTTCAAGACAAAAACAGCTCTAACTCGTTTCATTTTACACACACTGAGGTAAGATTCAGTGAGCTAGCTGCGCTCCATCACCAAAACAAACTATGAGCATTTTGGATCATTGTTGATTTAAACAGTGATATTAACTGTTTAAGCTAACACTGTGTCTGTTAGCAAAATATTTCATGAGCCTCCAGACAGATTTTAATGAGCCTTTCAGAAAGTAATTACAGTATTGTAAGGATGGATACCTGCAACTAATTACTTTTTGGAGTTAAGTTAATTCAAGGTGGCCGCCACAGCAAATCAACTTTGTCCAACACATAAATAGCATTAAGTCAGTGAATTTTTCAGATGTTGGGCCTATATTTGGCGTGGTGGAAGCTGAGAGTCATTCATAATGCATACTTAAAATGCTAACAAAAGCTATTGCAATATTGCATGGATTGAATGGAAGTGGGCGAAACTTCAAGAATCATGAGGCCTTTATTCATTAACAGGTATAATAGGTGCATGTTATGTCGTCTTTTTATGAGAAATATGCAGATTATAATATCCTTTATTTCTTCCTGCAATAGCTATGGTAATAAAAGTATTGGAAGAAGGCATTTCAGAGTGATATTTGATCTCTTTTTTAAACAATATATATATTTTATATATATCGTCCCCCGATCGGAAGGTTGGAGACTCCAATCCCGGTTCCCCACACCATGTTTCGTTGTGTCCCTGGGCAAGACACTTAACCCCGAGTTGCTCCCGGTAGGACTGGATGGCACCTTGCATGGTAGTCTACCGCTACCGGTGTATGAATGTGTGTATGAATGGGTGGATGGTTGATATTGTAAAGCGCTTTGGGGCTCCTCACAGGGGGCTGGAAGGCGCTATATAAATAAGCTCCATTTACCATTTACCGGTGGACTTCGAGGACAAAATCGCCAGCTTTCGTGCCTTTGTGTCTCGCCAGGTAAGCTAACATTTTTTTGTGTGTTTACCATATCTTGCTAAATTTTAATATATTAATTTAAAATAAAATCGGTAGATACAGGTCTGTTCGCGCGTTCACAGCGGGTCTGTGGGTGCGCGTGCTCGTTTTGTTTGTTTTGTTTACTGTACGGTAATGTCTCTCCTTTTGTCTGTCTCGCGCCAGGTCCAGGCTCACAGAATCGTTGCGTACCACATCATCAACATGGATGAAGTTCCACTCACTTTTGACATACCGATGGGCCGCAGCGTCTCCCAGAAGGGAAAGAAGACCATAAACATTTTAACCACAGGCCATGAAAATCCCACTTTACAGTGGTTCTGGTCTGTGGCGCAGATGGCTCCAAACACCCCCGTGATCTTCAAGCGGAAGACGATGCCCAAGGAGGACTTCACCCTCGTGTCATTGTTGCAGTGAACGAGAAGTGTTGGATGGATGAATCCATGATGTCGTTCTGGCTAAACAAATGCTACGTTCATCGCCCCGACGGCTTTTTTAAAACAAAAAAAGCACTGTTAGTGATGGACAGTATGCGAGCCCACATCACCGCCACCATGAAGGACAAAATTAAAACTCGCAACACAGTGCCCACTATTATCCCGGGTGGACTAACTAAAATGTTGCAGCCACTCGACATAAGTGTCAACAGAAGCTTTAAGTGTGCTCTTCGGAACCTTTGGGAGGATTGGATGGTTTGTGGGGAGCACTCTTTCACGGCCACTGGGAGAATGAGGCACGTCACCTTTTCCCAAGCGGTCGAGTGGATTGACAAGGCCTGGAGCTAGAACCATCCAGGCTGGCTTCCAAAAGGCAGGCATCCTCCCACCGTCAGCTGGAGCTGCTGAGGACTCAGACAGCAGTGAGGAGGAGGAGATGGAGGGACAGGGACCTTTGACGACGGGAAACCTTCCTCGTTCTCTGGCTGAACTTTTTGCAAGCGACACAGATGAGGAATTCGAAGGGTTTGAATAAACAATTTGATTTAATAAAAACCGTAAAATAATTATCTGTTTCTGTCATCTTTATGGATGGGTGAGCGTGTAGTAATTTTAAAGCCGCTTTATTTATGTTGTAACCATCAATGTGCATTTATTAAAAAAAGTTAAACTGAGACACACTCTTACAATAATGTCAACTAACAAATGTATTTTTTTAGGTGTTTCTGTTGTTAAATTTTAACGAAATGCAGGGTTTCCGCCTGCTACGCGCTCACGTATTGTTTCATCAGACATAGCGAAACAAATTTTTAAATCCAGCTCATTTCACAATTACGTTAATTTATTAAGGAAAAGTTCAGCTCAGACACATATTTGCTATAATTTTTAGCAAACAAATAATTGGTTTTAAGTGTTAATCTTCTTAAAAGCCTTGCTGTGCGCTCCTGTGGCAGACATTTGCAGCAGAGCTAAACACTCGGACCACATTTCCAGGTTGTCTCAGCGGTGATGCATCACGTCAGCGGTGGGTGACGCGTTACGTTGGCGGTGACGTAGGTGCGACCTAAATAAAGGAGCAACATGTTTATGGATTTTTCTAATTTATTGCCAATAATTGGACTGGACAATGCGACCTATAGAAGGGTGCGACCTATCAGGCGGAAAATACGGTATATTGTTCGTCAAGTTTAATGAAGACATTCTTAATACAGGTAGTCCTCGACTTATGACGTTTCGGGATTACGTCACGCATTTCATTAAAAAAAATTAAAATTTATTTTATTTTATTTTGAAAGCCGTTTCCGACTTCCTTCCGGTTTTGACAGCAGCAGAAGCAGTAGCTTGACATACTCAGTGGAGATATACAGGAGACCTCATTGTTTGGACCGGGGGAGAGGCAGAGGAGGGTAGGAGGGGCTAACATGCTAACAGGCCTTACTGTTTGGACCGGAGGTTTACAAGGCAGAGAGGCTACAGCTGAGCAACGAGCTAAAATGCTAACAGACGGAGGAAGGCTTCACTAGCATACCAGTAGGTTATTAACTCTTTTTTTCCTTCATTGTGGCTCCCAAATGTATGTGTTTTTTGATAATTATGTAGGTTACTGTGTTAGAATGGACTAAGTACTTGGTAAAACACAGTACTGTACGTATAAGCTGCATTTTGGACGTATTTTCCGACTTACTACGATTTAAGAGTTACAACGCGACGCAGGAACGGATCTCGTTCGTAACTCGGGCACTACCTGTATTGGTCTTTGGAGCATTTCTCTCTTATTTTGTAAAGAAGCCTTAGTTATTAATGCTAAAGGGGAACATTGCTACTACTTGTTTTATTTCGGGGATATTTTTAGTTTATTGCTCAAAGGTTTTTCTTAATTGGAGGTTCATATTTTGGTTACAAATAATTTAATCATTTTTGGAGTTTAATAAAACTAGGCCTAATAATTTTGCCTAAATTTTTATACTTCTCTGGGTCTCATTCTTTGAAAACAAATATATTATATACAAAGTTTTTGTAATTATTCCCCTTTCAGGTACACCTTTGTGGTATCTACTTATCATTTATTGAACCCAAGCACCCCTCCATTCAGGTTTTTAATTCCAATCATTCATTCAACCTTTATTTAGTCAGGTAAATCTCATTGAGCCTCGAGGACTCATTTACAAGAGCGACCTGTCTACAAACTAAAGAATGATGACAACAGTGACAGGAGAATTTCCTTAAACAATCATCAATAGACAAACATAAGAGAGAAATACAGATTTTATTTTGTTACAAATTAAAACAAAGTAGCAAAGTAGCAAAACATTATAAAGTAGATGTAGAAAATCAAAAACAGGAACATGTCTGCATTGGTTTTTGCCAGGATTCCAACAGATTCTTAAAATCATTTATCCAATAGAGTGGCTAAAGGGTGCTACAATACTGTTGTTGAAGAAATGCATAAAACAAAGAAAGATGTTGCAAATGAAGAAAGCTCTTTGATGTTTGCAACATGACTTTTGTGATTCTGCACATAATGCAAACTTTATGAGTGTGCTGATAGTAAACAGGTGGGTAGAAACTAGAACATTGACTCTGTAAGGGAACATGAGGGAGACCATATATTGTGTCATTAAACACATATAGTGCCACCCAGATGTAACTAAAGGATTTTAACAGGGGTCAGTATTAAGCTGACCTCTTTATCCTTAATTAACTTACTTATTCAGATTGAATAGTAATTTCACGGATTCTTTTCTTTTTCAGTTTACCCAATATTTCTGTGATCTTTATGATGGATAAATAAACAGAGCTATAGAGTGACAATGGACATTAACTTAGTTTGGTATGCCAGGCGACACTACCATTTATTTAAAATAAATCAACTAAATTAACACCATTACACTTGATTGACATGATTTCACTTTCTTTCAATTTAACACGCATCAACACACTTAATGTAACACAACAGACAAATATGATGTTAAATATTTAGTCTGAGGGCTCTTAGCTTAAAAATAGTTTCCAGCTTAGATTGAGAGAAAAAGATAGGAGGAAGATGGGAGATGGTTTAAAGGAAATTATCTTGAGCATGATACCAAAAGTGACACTTCCATCCGACTTCTGCTAAAATCCAGGTACGTTTTGTAAACAGCTCTTTACCTTTCGACGACGAGTCTGATAAAGAAATGACACCAGCCTTCAGATGCACAGAGTCCTTTAGTCCCAGCACGTCCAAAACTGGTTCTAGTTTACGTTTCAACGTCTCCTGGTTTCGCTTGGTCATCAGAGAATATGTCAGCTTCAGGCCTCTGACTTCAAGATAAACTTATTCCAGGAAGGAATAAACAAAGTTTTGAGCTTACGCTCGTTCGAAGTGGACCCATAACAACATGTTATCAGTCCCAGCTGGATGACGAGTCCTTAGCGCGTGACTGGTGGTCATTCAGCTCTTTGGGAAGGTTCACATCTCTTTTGAAGTTCCCAGCAACTCTAAACGTTTCAGCAAAAACTTAGAACTTAAAAAGTATCAAAGAGAGGAGTTCACTTGTCTTATCACGACCCAAGGTTACAGCCAGCAGCAGAGGGAAATGTTTAGGAACAGACAGAGAAAGCTGGAGCCCTGCTCATGAAAACAACGGATTAGCTGTCTTCTGACTTTCTAAACAAAACCGTCCGGTCTCTCTGACCCGAGACTTCACCTTTAACACAGCAGTGAACACAGTTTAACTCTTACAGAATAACACAGCTTAAAAGCACACATCATGAAAATGACAAAAGTTATTCTTTTGATCACATTAGACTAAAATCAAAGATAGAAATAGTCTCTTTTGGTGACTATGTTCTCAGATTACAGCTAATGGAATGATTTTGTGGTAAATGTCTTGCTTTACTGAGAGGTCAGTAAAGGTCATCTCTGGAACAGTTCAAAAGCACACAGGTGTATCAAAGTGGACACGCCCATGTCCATTACATCTCCCCCCTTTTGGAAGTCATCGCCAGTCCTTGGGGATGAGGTCCAACACGAAAGGAAACCTTGAACTGTCTCTGATCTTGAAGTAATCCAGCAAGTGGAAAAGAAAAATCAAAATTATAATCCCATAAAGTTTTTCGGAACTTCCATACTGTTCGGAGGTAATCCCATTGCGAAAAGCTTTAAATCCCTTGGAAAACGGAGTCTGTCAACTCTTGGAAAACAAAGTCTGTGATCCTTTGGAAAACAAAGTCTGTTAACTCTTGGAAAACAAAGTCTGTGATCCTTTGGAAACAAAGTCTTATAATCCACAGCGGTAATTCCAAAGCAGTAATTCCACAACGGTTAGTTTTGTTGATTGATCAGCAACAATTGTTTTCATAATCAGCATGTAGAGGGGATCCCTCGATTGACGCAGAGGAGGCGACCCTTGGATGGAGGTTGAAGACCAAGCGTTGGAGCTGCAGGTCCCCACATCGAAGGTTGTTGGCTGGTTGGTTTCCAGTCAGTGCCACTCTGGTTCTATGTGTCATGCAATTATGTGGTTTTTTAGGTGGGCTTATGATTGGGATTTTACATTAGGCCTTACCTATATGCACCTGGTATGTAAGCTATCATGGTTTAGATCAGCTACAATTACCAATTAAGGGGTGGATCAAATCTATAAATTAGATATAGGGATCTGTACCTATAGAATTTTGGAGGGCTTCTGTAACGAAGGCCTCTAATTCCAAACTATTCCTCCATTCATTACTTAGTTTAGGTTAAACTAAAATAGAAAAATGAAATATAGTTTGATCTAAATGTCTGTTGTCTTTTAGACGAACGACGCAAGATTTGGTATTCCTAGTAAATTTTGAAGTCTATGGCGAGACTCATCAAAATGAATAGATAATCTAGAATAGAAACGATCGAATCGGTTCAATTTAGAAATTGTGAGACCAGTGTAGTTTATGGTACCTTGAGTAGCTTTAAACTACATTGACTCTTCGACGATTGAGATTTAACAAAACGAACTGCATGTTGGCATAGTTAAATCCATATCATTCATTAACCAATGTTAATACAAAACCTTTTTGGCTGGGAGTGTTCAGAACCAAAACAATATCTCAACTAATGACAACAGTAATGACTAAACAACAAGGAAACAACGTTTCACTGCTTCGACACACTCTTGTCGTCAGATTCCAAAGTGCAACACACAAGAAAAACAGGTCTCAACTTTATGACCGAGGTCAAATTAAATCTCGTGGATTTAAACGGTTGTTAAGGTTAGTTTTTTGTTGTGGGTTTTAGACTTAGCGTTTCTAAGTTCAAGTTGGACAATGCGACTTATAGGGTGGGAAATATGGTAGTTTAAACCTGATTAGTTTATTTACTAACTTGTGTTTGGACGACCTTATTATCCCATGAAGTCGGTGAGTTTGTGAGATCTTTGTCTTTTGTGGAGTCATTGAACGCCTTGTAAGGTTTGATCTGATTTCGATGTACCCATTTAGCAATTGGCTCTTTGCGGCCTTTGCTGATTTTGATTTCGTAGACGACTGAGGACACTTTGTCTGTTATCAGATGAGGTCCAGTCCACCTGGGCATTAGTTTGCGGGCGAGAGTTCCGGTCTCGGACCCTCCTTTCCCGGTTGCTGGGGCGAACGTATAGTACCAGACTCTGTCTCCCACTTGGAGTTCATTGTGAGAGGCCTTTTGGTCATAGTACGCCTTACGTCCTTCAGCGGATCTTTCCAGGTTTTTCTGGGCGAAAGCAAAAGTGTTTCTGAGGTGTACATTCAAATCTTTGTCTTTGGCATGGCCTAACATCACCCCCCTTTGGTCATGGGGGACCACGATCACAGGTGAGGACGTCCGTCCATGGGCACAAGTTAGGATGCCACCGTTTAGTTTAAGCTGTTCGCGCAGCTGAGAGAAGACGGTACACAGGAATCGTTTAGGATTTGGCCAACGTATCTTCTTACGTTTACCTCTTTCCGTGTAATTCAGGTGTGTCACAACCGTCGGCGCAGTCGCAGGTGTGTCTGATTGTACAGACTGCGACGGGTCACTGTCGTTGTGTGTGTCTTCCCACTTCTTGACTGAAGAGAGGCTCTTTGAGTCTGTAAAAACTATGTCATTTCTGATTAGTTCTAGACACAAATGTTCCTGAACCAAGGTTTCATCGAAAGCTTGGCTGATAGCCGATTTACCTGTCCCAGGGGACAGTACAGCAACCTCGGTGTGGGGTCCTTGGATCTCCACACCTTTCTCTACCTGTGGTAGGTAATGTGAGTTTGCCCCCTTCTTGTCTGATGAGGGGTCCTCGTAATCTGCAACAATGATGTCCAAGTGACTGTCAGCGTTTGGATGACTGTCATTTTCTGGACTCAGATGCCCTTGAACCAAGGTTTCATTGAAAGCTTGGTTGATTGCCGAATTACCTGTCTCAGAGGACAGTACAGCGTCATCGGTGTGGGATCCTTGGATCTCAACACCTTTCACTACCTGTGGTAGGCAGTGGTCAGGGAGTGCTGAATGTGTCAGCTCACAGAGGAGGTTCTCTTGTTGGGCCAGAGTTTGGTCCAACTTTTGGGTCTCTTCTGTCTCACCTGTAGTTGAAGGTTCACTTACCGGGCTCTCGTCCTCGGATGAGGTGTCCCGTGTGTCCTTTGCGGTACCTGCGGTTAGGCAGTCTGTATCGCAACTAGGAAGCACTTTTATTGGCAGGGGTTTTCTCACTGTGCTCCACATTTTCCGTCGACCATAATCTATAATCGCGTTGAAGCGGTTTATAAAATCTTGGCCAACCAAAAATGGGAATGAGTCAAGTTTAGACACGTACACCGGGTGGCGTA
The DNA here is from genome assembly GCA_038048925.1 of Garcialebias charrua. NCBI lineage: Eukaryota > Metazoa > Chordata > Actinopteri > Cyprinodontiformes > Rivulidae > Garcialebias > Garcialebias charrua. The sequence goes on from JBBPBX010035681.1 coordinate 21,770, forward strand.
GTGTCATTTCGCCAATCTGCATGTGAACCATAGCCATAGCTGTTAGGGTTGTTCTCGTCTCTGCGAGACCCTGTAGCTCAATAGCACATTTCTCAAAGGGTATTTGCCTGTCAACACCGTTAGCGGCGGTCCTCAGCTCCTCGAACAGCTTGGCCGACATAATAGTTATATCAGAACTGCCATCCAGGAGGGCTTCACGCTCAAGGACACCTTCCAGTGTGATAGGCAGGTAAGCTTTCTTAGCCACCCCCCTTTGTATAAAGTTACACAGAAACCTCACAGGTCTTGGCCCACGTTTCTGTTCACGTGTGACTCTGGCTGTGTACTCATGTTCACTGTCAGCATCTTGTTGGCTGTCAGCATCATGACCTTCAGGATGTTGTTGTGTGTCAGCAATTGGTTTGCTGTCAACATCCATGGCAATGTTGGTAGTAGTGTGCGCTGAGTTATTTGTGTGCTCTGAGTCTTTGTGAAAGACAGTGCTACACATCGCTCCAGGTTGGTCAATGTTGATAGTGTCATTATCAATGATAACGCCACTCATTGTATCAGGTTGGTCAAGCACAGTAACATTCAAATCTACTGACAAACTACTTACTTCCTCTGTCTCTTCCGAGCATAGAGGTGTTGGGCCATTATTCCGGGACATTCGTGACTCTTTGCCTGTCTCGAACTGTTCTGTTCGAGGCGCGGGAGGTGCAGTTCCAAGGCTCAGGGGTTTCTGTTGGGACCACGCATAGTTACATGAGTATAGGTCCTCATCCTTCAATTTCTTTTGAAGTCCACCCACCGATGGACCTTGGTTTTCACCCACCTGGTTCGATCTGAACCGTTGTGGGTCTCTTAGAGAGTGAACACCTACCTTTTGTGGTTCGTTGCTTGTCTCAGATTTTTCAATCTGAGGTGCTTCAGGGGCGGGGCTCCCTTTAAACCATTTTGAGTCACTGTTCCAACTGGTACCAACATTTCGTTGTATGTCAGTTTGAAAATCTTGTTCATTCTTGCTAGTATTATCCAACTCTTTTAACAATCGACGTATGTCCTCTACCTCTTCCGAGGTCAGAGGGCCTTTGAGACGACGGTGTTTATTCTCGCTTTCTATAGGAGAGAGAACCTCGCCTATTTTTTGCGACTGGGATACGACCTTTTGACCTGGGCACACCTCAGAGGGTGTTTTGTTTTGCATGTGAGCCTCAACAGCAGTTACAGCGCACTGTTTCATCACTGATTGTTTAAACTGATGTTGTAGCTCAAGGCCTTTTTTGAGAAGTTTTTCTCTTTGTCGTTTGCTCTTCTGCCATATCAATTCTCTTTGTCGTTTGCTCTTCTGGCATATCAATTCAGTCTTTGCTTTGAGCAGCTGGATATCAAAGACAAGGTCACGCATTGTACCAGTTCGGTCATCCTCTGTATCATTCAAGTTTTCAAACAACCAACTTATGTCCACTATCTCCTCAGAGCTTAGAGGTATGTTGCCTTTTTCCTGGAACTTCTGTGACCTTTTGCTACTCCCGGACTGTCCAGTCCGCAGTGCAGGGGCAGGACCTTTGCTCGGTGTAGACCGCGGAGGGTCACTTAAAGAGCGGGCGTCCACCGTTTGTGGTTTTTTGCTTATCTCGGGCAGCTTCGTCCGAGGTGCAGGGACAGGGCGTGTGCTCGTCCTTCTCAACCATATTGGGTCTCTTAACCACTTCGGGTCATAGTTCCAGCGGGCATCTTCACTACGTGGTTTGTGAGTTTGAAAAACATGTTTCTTCTCGCCTTTTTTAGGAGAGGGAGTTGATGAACTTGTCCCTTCCAGCTCCAGCGAGTGGGATTTGACCTTTTCTTGGTAATGTAGTTCACGCTCTGGTTTTGTTTTTAACCAGATCGGGTCAGGGAGTTGACGAACATCAAAACCATTTATAGCACGCCGTTTTATTTTTAATTGCTCAATCTCACTTTTTAACTCAAGTTGTTCTTGTTGAAAATTTTCTCTTCTGCGAATGTTATCTTGCCTGAACAATTCAAGTATTTCTGTGTGCAGCTGTAAAGCTTCATCACAATCGTTATCTCCCATCTTTTTGTTTTGAATTTGTTTGATCTCACGTTTTAACTTAAGGTTTTTCTNCAGCGGGCATCTTCACTACGTGGTTTGTGAGTTTGAAAAACATGTTTCTTCTCGCCTTTATTAGGAGAGGGAGTTGATGAACTTGTCCCTTCCAGCTCCAGCGAGTGGGATTTGACCTTTTCTTGGTAATGTAGTTCACGCTCTGGTTTTGTTTTTAACCAGATCGGGTCAGGGAGTTGACGAACATCAAAACCATTTATAGCACGCCGTTTTATTTTTAATTGCTCAATCTCACTTTTTAACTCAAGTTTTTCTTGTTGAAAATTTTCTCTTCTGCGAATGTTATCTTGCCTGAACAATTCAAGTATTTCTGTGTGCAGCTGTAAAGCTTCATCACAATCGTTATCTCCCATCTTTTTGTTTTGATTTTGTTTGATCTCACGTTTTAACTTAAGTTTTTCTTGTTGAAAAATTTCTCTTCTGCGAATGTTATTATGCCTCAACAATTCAAGCTTTGCTGTGAGCAGCTGTAAAGCTTCATCATAATTGTTATCTCCCATCTTTTAGTTTTGATTTTGTTTGAATCAATAAGACGGTATTTATTATAGTGTATGCAAATAAATGCTTTCTTAGCGGTGAGTTATTTAACTAAAACAGCTTCCTGGGTTTATTCCAGTAATCTATAAACAAGTCTTTCATTCATTCAGTACCTTTTTATTTATTTTAGGTTTTACCTGCAATGAAACATATGGTAAGTTAAGCCTTCGTGGCCGTATTAACTTAATAGACCTATCTTTTAAAACAATTACTATTAAACCACGCTTAATGTTTTCTGTCTTTCACTCAAACGCCTTTTTAAAGATTCAAATAAATGCAATGTTAACACTAAAATGTTAGCAGATTTTGTTTTATTTTGCACCAAGAGAATGTATTTCAGTTTCAGTAAAACCTTTTGAGTTGCCGCAGTTATCTGGATTGAAAAATGTAATTCTGTTTGTTATTTTAAACTTTTTATTTAAAATAAACTGGGGCCTCATGTATCAACCATGCGCACGCCCAAAAACATTGCGCACGTCACTTTCCACGCAAAGTGGCGTATGTATCAAATCTGATATGAACGGGAATATCTGCGCATCCCCGTACAAATCCACGGCTGCTCCCCTGCTTGCGTACGCACGTTTCTGTGGTTATATTTCCTTTGGCGACACTTACAGGTGCCGCTGTGAAACTGAAGCCCCACAATCTGTGGTTGACTTTAAGAGCGGCTTGAAGACCTTTCTTTTCAACCGAGCATACTCTTCCTCCTCATGATTCTACTTTTGATCTGAGTTGATACTGTTGTTGATTTTAATTGTTTTATTATTTGTCTTATTGACATTCAAATATGTTGCACCTTGTAGCACTTTGAGATTTCCATTAATGAAAAGTGCGTTATAAATTGAATTCATTATTATTATTATTATTATTATTATTATTATTAACAGTTCAAGATGTGTAAATGATTAATATTCCCTCCAAACACACGATTAACAAGTATTACATCCACATGACGCAGTGAAATAAAGGACGCGCAACGTTGTGCCAAAAATAAATTTAACAGGAACGGATTCATTCAGCCTTACTGGAGGTTATAATAAATAGTGTAACACGCAGAGCATTTATTTAGAAACAGATATAATTTTCTGATCTAGGATATGGCTTATCAGCCGTTTTCAGAAATAATAATTTTCCAGTTTGGCACTACTGCTGCGCTCTGGGGAGCCGTGCATCACGCGTGCATACAGAAGCAGCGGTCAAACCGTTCCACAGAGGGAGCTGCAGGTCGATCGGGTCTGTGCAGTCCAGTCCACGCAAAGCCTGATCATGTCCAATGGAATGTCATCCATATGATCCCAAAGGCTGAGTGGTCGCGCTTGGAGCGCGCGCGCACCCTCGCCGGTGTTGACACTGCAGCTGGAGGTGTTTCATTATCTGCGTTTATTGTAGATTTCACCAGAATGACACGTGAAAATACACCTTATATAACTTGTAGGAGAGCAAAAGCTTCACAGACAGACTGCGCACAGGGCTGCGGGGCGCGCGCTGCGTCTGGAGACTCCAACATCATGTCATGAAAAGTCTCCACCAAGACGCACAGACTCGTTTCTTCACATCATCTACATAAACAAAGATCTATGTTCTAGCAAACATCCAAGTAAGTTCCTCTGTGTTTACAGTAATAATGGTAATAAACTCGTGCGCAAAGTTAATATTTCCACACAGAATGAATGAATGAGCCGGTTCGCGCACCACAGCAGGGTGCGCGCGCACACAAATACCGACAATCACTCGTTCTTTGCATGATGAACACATTTTATTACTATTCTTACTTAGGATGTTTGTCCTCACTCATATTATATTGAATTCATTATTTTCCCGAATCTAGAAATCATTTCTGATCGCGCAGGGATCAAACAAACATGTCCTTCACACATGCAGGAAGTAATTTGCATCTGTTTAACATATGTAAATGTAGGCGTGTCAGGGGAGGTGTCTCACGTGCGCTCAGTTCCACGTTGGTAGTGATGTACAAAAGGAATGTGCGTGGATTCAGGTGTACGCACAGTTTGATAAATCTGGATCTTTTTGTGCGTGGACACTTTTCTGGATTTCACCGTACGTCACTTTCCAGTAGGAAATCCACGCAGGTTTTTGATACATGAGGCCCCTGGAGTCATTAATTGTACACAGAAAAACGTTAAAAATGCCATTTTTAACTAAAAGTGTGCAGTTGTGCACACCAATTCTGTTTAAATTTCAGAGATGTGAAGAGCTTAATGTGGAATTGCTCTGTTCTCCATCATTTTTTATTTATTTATTTTTATTTGAAAATTAAATAAAAAATGCCTTTTTTAGTGTTATTTTAAATCTCTTCAGTATTTAAAATGAGCATGAATCGTTTGTCTGTACCTCTGTTATTCTAAAATTTGTATTTAGAATAAACAGGAGTTTTGTTTGTGTACAGAACAATTTTAAAAGCTGGTAATTCACCATAAAAATGCTGACTTTTTATGATGTTTTTTTGAGAAAACTCATCTGTCAACGTCTTTTAACCAACAGGGGGCAGCTTTGAGTCTTAAACTTATCACGAGGTGACTGATTTATTTCATTCAGTATTTAACTGAAAACTACCTTTTAGAGTTAGTTTCTAGTGTGTTCGTGATAAACGCTCGAACTACGGTCTTGTCAGAGACAAATCTATGTTGTTAGACAGTTTAGATGGCTTTAAATGAGTTTTTAAACTCTCAGTGAAATCTCCGTTTGTCCTGTGAGTGTGTGAACTGCTTGTCACCCGAAGTGCACCTGGAAATGACGACACAAGTAGGCGGGTCGACGCAGCGCGTCACCAGCTTCCGTTGAGCGAGGCGGAGCTCGCTAAACAGATACGTGACGTCAACCAATCAATCACAGCGTTTGTAGTTCATTCCCAAGCGTTCATGGTGAATGAAGTTTTCTTACCTTCGACCAAGGCAGTGCCGGAAATGACGACAAAGTGGGTTGGTCGCAACGGCGTGCGTTCCCACTACAGCGAATCAGCGCTCGCTACGAGTGATTGACAGCTCACAGCTCTCGTTCATCCAATCACAGCTCATAAACAAAACGTGTGGGACACGTAGCTCTTTAACGTTAGCTTAGCACAACAGAACACAACTTTATAGACTCGTAATCAACTCAAACGCTTTAAATTAACTCCCCAAAACTCTGAAACGTGGCAATCACAATTAAAACAGTCACAACTAAGCTACGCTCAGTAACCAGCACGTCAACTGTAACGCGACACGGACTCCCTCGGAGCCGCGTTCGGGTCGGTTCCGTCCACTTTTAAGGGAGCAGAACTCGGGTTTCAGAACCACTATCCGACAACGTTCTAACAGTAATATGCTTCTTTGACCTGCTCTAACATGTAAAATACCAGCACAGCGATCTTTTAGATGTTAATTATAGCTTTCAGGCTTTTGACACGGCGGTCAAACAAAGCTTTATACCGGAGTCTGTGCGTGAACTGGGCCGAACGGAACCAGAACCCCCCCACAGACCACGGCTGACAAAACTTCACCTGGATGCTTCCAACAGCGTGTAACAGAGTTGAAACGATAATAATCTCACAGCTTCAAATGATAAAAACATGCAGAGTCTGCCTGCTTTGAACACTTCCAGCCAAAATTATTATCCTCAGAGTTTAAAACTTGGATCCTTTTATGCAAACATGACGTTACAGTTCATGACTGAGAGACCACAGATTTATCAATAAACTTTTAGAAAACACGTACGTAGGACACCAGATGTAAGGGAACATGAGGGAGACCATATATTGTGCCATTAAACACATATAGTGCCACCTAGATGTAACTAAATGATTTTAACAGGGGTCAGTATTAAGCTGACCTCTTTATCCTTAATTAACTTACTTATTCAGATTGAATAGTAATTTCACGGATTCTTTTCTTTTTCAGTTTACCCAATATTTCTGTGATCTTTATGATGGATAAATAAACAGAGCTATAGAGTGACAATGGACATTAACTTAGTTTGGTATGCCAGGCGACACTACCATTTATTTAAAATAAATCAACTAAATTAACACCATTACACTTGATTGACATGATTTCACTTTCTTTCAATTTAACACGCATCAACACACTTAATGTAACACAACAGACAAATATGATGTTAAATATTTAGTCTGAGGGCTCTTAGCTTAAAAATAGTTTCCAGCTTAGATTGAGAGAAAAAGATAGGAGGAAGATGGGAGATGGTTTAAAGGAAATTATCTTGAGCATGATACCAAAAGTGACACTTCCATCCGACTTCTGCTAAAATCCAGGTACGTTTTGTAAACAGCTCTTTACCTTTCGACGACGAGTCTGATAAAGAAATGACACCAGCCTTCAGATGCACAGAGTCCTTTAGTCCCAGCACGTCCAAAACTGGTTCTAGTTTACGTTTCAACGTCTCCTGGTTTCGCTTGGTCATCAGAGAATATGTCAGCTTCAGGCCTCTGACTTCAAGATAAACTTATTCCAGGAAGGAATAAACAAAGTTTTGAGCTTACGCTCGTTCGAAGTGGACCCATAACAACATGTTATCAGTCCCAGCTGGATGACGAGTCCTTAGCGCGTGACTGGTGGTCATTCAGCTCTTTGGGAAGGTTCACATCTCTTTTGAAGTTCCCAGCAACTCTAAACGTTTCAGCAAAAACTTAGAACTTAAAAAGTATCAAAGAGAGGAGTTCACTTGTCTTATCACGACCCAAGGTTACAGCCAGCAGCAGAGGGAAATGTTTAGGAACAGACAGAGAAAGCTGGGGCCTCATGTATCAACCGTGCGTGCGCACAAAAACATTGCGCACGTCACTTTCCACGCAAAGTGGCGTATGTATCAAATCTGATATGAACGGGAATATCTGCGCATCCACGTACAAATCCACGGCTGCTCCCCTGCTTGCGTACGCACGTTTCTGTGGTTATATTTCCTTTGGCGACACTTACAGGTGCCGCTGTGAAACTGAAGCCCCACAATCTGTGGTTGACTTTAAGAGCGGCTTGAAGACCTTTCTTTTCAACCGAGCATACTTTACTCCTCATGATTCTACTTTTGATCTGAGTTGATACTGTTGTTGATTTTAATTGTTTTATTATTTGTCTTATTGACATTCAAATATGTTGCACCTTGTAGCACTTTGAGATTTCCATTAATGAAAAGTGCGTTATAAATTGAATATTATTATTATTATTATTATTATTATTATTATTATTATTATTATTATTATTATTAACAGTTCAAGATGTGAAAATGATTAATATTCCCTCCAAACACACGATTAACAAGTATTACATCCACATGACGCAGTGAAATAAAGGACGCGCAACGTTGTGCCAAAAATAAATTTAACAGGAACGGATTCATTCAGCCTTACTGGAGGTTATAATAAATAGTGTAACACGCAGAGCATTTATTTAGAAACAGATATAGTTTTCCGATCTAGGATATGGCTTATCAGCCGTTTTCAGAAATAATAATTTTCCAGTTTGGCACTACTGCTGCGCTCTGGGGAGCCGTGCATCACGCGTGCATACAGAAGCAGCGGTCAAACTGTTCCACAGAGGGAGCTGCAGGTCGATCGGGACTGTGCAGTCCAGTCCACACAAAGCCGGATCATGTCCAATGGAATGGTCTCATCCATATGATTCCAAAGGCTGAGTGGTCGCGCTTGGAGCGCGCGCGCACCCTCACCGGTGTCGACACGGCAGCTGGAGGTGTTTCATTATCTGCGTTTATTGTAGATTTCTCCAAAATGACACGTGAAAGTACACCTTATATAACTTGTAGGAGAGCAAAAGCTTCACAGACAGACTGCGCACAGGGCTGCGGGGCGCGCGCTGCGTCTGGAGACTCCAACATCATGTCATGAAAAGTCTCCACCAAGACGCACAGACTCGTTTCTTCACATCATCTACATAAACAAAGATCTATGTTCTAGCAAACATCCAAGTAAGTTCCTCTGTGTTTACAGTAATAATGGTAATAAACTCGTGCGCAAAGTTAATATTTCCACACAGAATGAATGAATGAGCCGGTTCGCGCACCACAGCAGGGTGCGCGCGCACACAAATACCGACAATCACTCGTTCTTTGCATGATGAACACATTTTATTACTATTCTTACTTAGGATGTTTGTCCTCACTCATATTATATTGAATTCATTATTTTCCCGAATCTAGAAATCATTTCTGATCGCGCAGGGATCAAACAAACATGTCCTTCACACATGCAGGAAGTAATTTGCATCTGTTTAACATATGTAAATGTAGGCGTGTCAGGGGAGGTGTCTCACGTGCGCTCAGTTCCACGTCAATTGTGATGTACAAAAGGAATGTGCGTGGATTCAGGTGTACGCACAGTTTGATAAATCTGGATCTTTTTGTGCGTAGACACTTTTCTGGATTTCACCGTACGTCACTTTTCAGTAGGAAATCCACGCAGGTTTTTGATACATGAGGCCCCAGGAGCCCTGCTCATGAAAACAACGGATTAGCTGTCTTCTGACTTTCTAAACAAAACCGTCCGGTCTCTCTGACCCGAGATTTCACCTTTAACACAGCAGTGAACACAGTTTAACTCTTACAGAATAACACAGCTTAAAAGCACACATCATGAAAATGACAAAAGTTATTCTTTTGATCACATTAGAATAAAATCAAAGATAGAAATAGTCTCTTTTGGGGACTATGTTCTAAGATTACAGCTAATGGAATGATTTTGTGGTAAACGTCTTGCTTTACTGAGAGGTCAGTAAAGGTCATCTCTGGAACAGTTCAAAAGCACACAGGTGTATCAAAGTGGACACGCCCATGTCCATTACAACTCAGTTACGTGTGGGAAAATGTGAATGAGTAGTTTTACTACACAGCACTTTTTTTTAACTTAAAAAGTCCTTTCCTATCAACACAGATAAAATTATGTGAAACATGAAGGTTTCTTCTTACCAAGTTCAGCGGGCTGCTGTGCTGTGCTGGTGCTAGGCTGCAACAGAGCTCTGGCTGGTGTAGATGCTGCAGATGGAGCAGGGGTAGAAGCCAGAGAGCTTGGAGGGTCCACAGTAGCCTTGTTTCCATCTATTTTCATTTCGAATTTTGAGCTAATTTTTTAAATCTCGCAAATATGTAAATACAAATTAATGCGGATCAGAAGTGTTTCCATCTACTGGCTTGTAGCGTATCTACCAAGCCACGCACAGCGTCATTACGTCAGACGTCAGCGTCATTACGTCAGACGTCAGCGTCATTACGTCAGACGTCAGCACTGCGCATGTCTACAGTAAACAGGAAGTAGCGGTTGAAAACAGAACCCGGCCACACATCTCGTCAAAATGGAGAGAATATTTCAGGTACGTGTTGCTATCGGGCAAGTTGTATTTATTCTGTCATGCCAACTAGTTTTAGCGATGTTACATGTTGTCCGGAGCGGAAACAGCTGATCAGTCACGTGACGTGAATGTTCGCTACGGCAGAACTGAGTCGGAAAATCTGTTTCCATCTGTCGTTTTGCGCATCTGCTC
>JBBPBX010035682.1:0-31916 GCA_038048925.1 Garcialebias charrua
ACAAGAAAGTTAATTCTCAATAGTCCAGGTATCAAATCCGCTCATTCTCAATCAGTTCATCTGGACAGTTTCTTTTTAGTAGAAACGTTTCACCCTCACTCCAGAGGGCTTCGTCAGTCAGAGTAGTCCAAAGCAAACTGAAGCTACCCCACCAAGTAAACAACTTAAGTGGACCAACCAGTTTGCTGTAGCCAAGATGGTTTCTGGGGGCTTGTCCCTCGTCGACTCCTCCCAGGCAGGCAGACATGTCCAAAGTGGTTCAAGACAAGAAAGTTAATTCTCAATAGTCCAGGTATCAAATCCGCTCATTCTCAATCAGTTCATCTGGACAGTTTCTTTTTAGTAGAAACGTTTCACCCTCACTCCAGAGGGCTTCGTCAGTCAGAGTAGTCCAAAGCAAACTGAAGCTACCCCACCAAGTAAACAACTTAAGTGGACCAACCAGTTTGCTGTAGCCAAGATGGTTTCTGGGGGCTTGTCCCTCGTCGACTCCTCCCAGGCAGGCAGACATGTCCAAAGTGGTTCAAGACAAGAAAGTTAATTCTCAATAGTCCAGGTATCAAATCCGCTCATTCTCAATCAGTTCATCTGGACAGTTTCTTTTTAGTAGAAACGTTTCACCCTCACTCCAGAGGGCTTCGTCAGTCAGAGTAGTCCAAAGCAAACTGAAGCTACCCCACCAAGTAAACAACTTAAGTGGACCAACCAGTTTGCTGTAGCCAAGATGGTTTCTGGGGGCTTGTCCCTCGTCGACTCCTCCCAGGCAGGCAGACATGTCCAAAGTGGTTCAAGACAAGAAAGTTAATTCTCAATAGTCCAGGTATCAAATCCGCTCATTCTCAATCAGTTCATCTGGACAGTTTCTTTTTAGTAGAAACGTTTCACCCTCACTCCAGAGGGCTTCGTCAGTCAGAGTAGTCCAAAGCAAACTGAAGCTACCCCACCAAGTAAACAACTTAAGTGGACCAACCAGTTTGCTGTAGCCAAGATGGTTTCTGGGGGCTTGTCCCTCGTCGACTCCTCCCAGGCAGGCAGACATGTCCAAAGTGGTTCAAGACAAGAAAGTTAATTCTCAATAGTCCAGGTATCAAATCCGCTCATTCTCAATCAGTTCATAAACACATTAATTAAAAAATAATAATAAAAAATAAAAGCACTACAGCCAAAAACTTAATGTAGTTCATAATTTTGTCCAACGGGTAACTTCTCAACATTGCAACTTGTATAAAATCCACAAAGCAACTCCCTATAGAGAATCTGACTACACCTGCAGATGTCACAGTAAAATATATTTATATTGCATTTGTTGCACACCCAGCTATCCGTCATGGTTTGAAAGGATGGAAAGGACCTGTCATGTAACGTTTCCTGTTCCTTCGGCTGCCCCGCTTTTTGAATGCCTAACAGAGACTCAAAAGGTGGCAGAGGAGGACAGTGTTCACTTAAAGTTATTTTCAGTTAAAATGCACAACTATACAAATCTGCAGGAAAGTTTCTCACCTGAAACAGTGGCAGCGTTATGCATATCGGTTGTTTATTTACTGGTGAGATTTATGTGGTTGCATCTCTCTGCAGTTCATATTGGAATGGCTTGGGCTGCATCGCTTGATCTGTCAGTAACCTCAGTCATAAATAATTCAACATAAGAGAGAAATAGAGCGATATTCAAATTTCACTCACTGTTTAAATATTCAGCCGTTGAATTTTCTTTTCTCATAGAAGCTTAATCCTGAGGAAACAAAAATAACAAGGTTAAATCTTTTGTTCACATCCCTCATCACCTCTCTGGGTTCTGCCAAATGTGTTCGCAAAAAAAATCACAAACAAATCTGGGATAAATGGAGTAGAGGCTTTTATTGCAACTGGCCTGGAATTGTTTAAATCAAGCATGTCCTTACAATATTATTAGATGGGTTTTAGAGATAAATCTAGAAAAGGCTTCAAGTTCCTCCAGTGAGAGCAGTTATAAATATATAAAGCAATTAGCATTATCCTTTAGCCTTATGAGTGAAAGTAATTGCATTGGACCTTTTCCCCCTACCCCGCTTCCGTGTTGAATTTCACAGAAATGGAAATTCAGTCATGACCTTTTAACCTTGTGCATTATTAAAAGGTGAGAAGTAGACACGCAATTTCTTTAAAAGTAGAGCTCCAGGGCCAGGTGTTTAGCATTTGTTGAAACCTCTGCAGGGTTCTGGAGTGGATTTTCTTTCAATCACTTTTTCCTTTTTTTTTTTTGTAAAAAAGAAGAAAAAAAAAACGTATTTTGGTTTAAATGTAAAGACAATTCACTCGCATTTTATCCCTTAAGAAGATAAATTCATATATTTGACCTCCGCTGTTTACCTCATAGTAAAAGTCGATACGAAAAACAATGAGGCTGTTGTCAAAGACTGGAGACAGAGTTACCATGGAAACCACAAACAAACATGTTGGATGTATACATGTTCAGTATCACTGCATCCTTTTTCAATTACTGTATATGGAATATTGTCTTTACGCAACAACAAATAGTCATAATAAGGTTTACAAGGTCTTGCATAACCAGACTCCTCAGTTCTGTAGGTGCAGCTGAAGAATAAAAACCAGCTACAATTATGAACATTGTAGTCTTGTTTGTGGAAATGTGGCCAAATGCATCAATTTTCTTTTATCAAGTTATTTTATTGACCTTATAAAAAGGAAGAAAGCATCAAAATACTCAAAGTAGCTTAATTTACATCTTGCTTCAGTGCCACAAATTAAAGTCATTTTATATCAAGACAAGTGTTGGCACAGACGGTAGAAGTCATGTAAGTGGCTGCTCTTTAAAATCTAAAGTGTTGTTCACGGCTTGAATAATGCATTATTTGGGGAAGTTTAAGCAGAAAGTCAAGGGGTGGATTCTGAGTGATGCTTGCTCCTCTGAGTGGTTGCTTAACATGACCTTAACATTCACCACAGACTCTAAACAACCATTCAATCAGTTGAAATGCTCTGCCTTATAGTGCTAAATAATAAATCACAATGTTAGCAATATACCTCAAAGCATTTGATTTTAATAAAACTCCCAAAAGTAATTTTTCAATGTCTGTCTATCAATAGCATTTTTTTTCTTTTTTTTGTGGATTCAAGTTGATCACCGCAACTAACAAAAGAAAATTCAAATGCTGTAATTTACTGTAGCAGATATTGAGCTCAAATTTGATATGGTAGTAGCTGAGGGTCATCCCTAACACGCACTCTGAACATGGTATTTTGAAATATTATTCAAGATTTTTGATTTTTCGAATATGTTTTCAAAGTTCCAGAATTGTGCTGCTCGGCGTGGCTGCATGTTGGGAGTGTAACTGTCTTACATTCATTCTGAGAGTTTGCTTTTGGAAACTTTATTTCCTCTTTTTATTTTTTATGGATATAAATCACTTTTTTTTCCGTATGATTGTTTCCTCGGCACCCTAGGTCGCAGTTCGATGATCGACTTTGTTGTCGTCTCATCTGATCTGCGGCCGCATGTCTTGGACACTCGGGTGAAGAGAGGGGCGGAGCTGTCAACTGACCACTACCTGGTGGTGAGTTGGCTCCGATGGTGGGGGAGGATGCCGGTCAGACCTGGCAGACCCAAACGTATTGTGAGGGTCTGCTGGGAACGTCTGGCAGAGTCTCCCGTAAGACGGAGCTTTAACTCCCACCTCCGGGAGAGCTTTGAACACGTTCCGAGGGAGGCGGGGGACATGGAGTCCGAGTGGGCCGTGTTCCGCGCCTCTATTGTCGAGGCAGCTTATCGGAGCTGTGGCCGCAAGGTTGTTGGTGCCTGTCGTGGTGGCAACCCTCGAACCCGGTGGTGGACACCGGCAGTGAGGGATGCTGTCAGGCTGAAGAAGGAGTCCTATTGGGCCTTTTTGGCTTGTGGGACCCCGGAAGCAGCTGATAGGTACCGGCAGTCCAAGCGGCATGCGGCTCGGGTGGTTGCTGAGGCAAAAACTCGGGCGTGGGAGGAGTTCGGAGAGGCCATGGAGAATGACTTCCGTACGGCTTCGAGGCGATTCTGGTCCACCATCCGGCGTCTCAGGGGGGGAAAGAGGTACGCGACCAACACCATTTATGGTGGGGGTGGCGTGCTGCTGACCTCAACTCGGGATGTTGTGAGTCGGTGGGCGGAATACTTCGAAGACCTCCTCAATCCTACTGGCACGTCTTCCACTGAGGAAGCGGAGCCTGGGGACTTTGGGTCGGGTTCTCCGATCTCTGGTGCTGAGGTCGCCGAGGTGGTTAAAAAGCTCCGCGGTGGCAAGGCTCCGGGGGTGGATGAGATTCGCCCGGAGTTCCTTAGGGCTCTGGATGTTGTAGGGTTGTGTTGGCTTACGCGACTCTGCAATATCGCGTGGACATCGGGGGCAGTTCCCTTGGATTGGCAGACTGGGGTGGTGGTTCCCCTATTCAAAAAGGGGGACCGTAGGGTGTGTTCCAACTATAGGGGGATCACACTCTTAAGCCTCCCTGGTAAGGTCTATTCAGGGGTTCTGGAGAGGAGGGTCCGTCGGATAGTCGAACCTCGGATTCAGGAGGAGCAGTGTGGTTTTCGTGCTGGTCGTGGAACACTGGACCAGCTCTACACCCTCAACAGGGTCCTGGAGGGTGCGTGGGAGTTTGCCCAACCAGTTTACATGTGCTTTGTGGACTTGGAGAAGGCATTCGACCGCGTCCCTCGGGGGGTTCTGTGGGGGGTACTCCGGGAGTATGGGGTACCAGGCCCTTTGATAAGGGCTGTTAGGTCCCTGTACGACCGGTGTCAGAGCTTGGTCCGCATTGCCGGCAGTAAGTCAGGCTCGTTTCCGGTGAGAGTTGGACTCCGCCAAGGTTGCCCTTTGTCACCGATTCTGTTCATAACTTTTATGGACAGAATTTCTAGGCGCAGCCAAGGTGTTGAGAGGATCCGTTTTGGTGACCTTAGAATCGCTTCTCTGTTTTTTGCAGATGATGTGGTCCTACTGGCTTCATCAGTTCGTGATTTACAACTTTCACTGGAGCGGTTTGCAGCCGAGTGTGATGCGGCCGGGATGAGGATCAGTTCCTCCAAATCCGAGGCCATGGTCTTGAGCCGGAAAAGGGTAGCATGCCCTCTCCGGGTCGGGGAGGAGGTCCTGCCCCAAGTGGAGGAGTTTAAGTATCTCGGGATCTTGTTCACGAATGAGGGAAAACTGGAGCGTGAGATCGATAGGCGGATAGGTGCAGCGTCCGCAGTGAAGCGGGCGCTGTACCGGTCTGTCGTGGTGAAGAGAGAGCTGAGTCAAAAGGCAAAGCTCTCAATTTACCGATCGATCTACGTTCCCACCCTCATCTATGGTCATGAGCTTTGGGTTATGACCGAAAGAACAAGATCTCGGATACAAGCGGCTGAAATGAGTTTTCTCCGCAGGGTGGCTGGACTCTCCCTTAGAGATAGGGTGAGAAGCTCAGTCATCCGGGAGGGACTCGGAGTAGAGCCGCTGCTTCTCCACATCGAGAGGAGCCAGTTGAGGTGGCTCGGGCATCTGGTTAGGATGCCTCCTGGACGCCTCCCTGGTGAGGTGTTCCGGGCATGTCCCACCGGGAGGAGACCCAGAGGAAGACCCAGGACACGCTGGAGGGACTATGTTTCTCGGCTGGCCTGGGAACGCCTTGGGATTCCCCAGAGGAGCTGCTCCAAGTGGCTGGGGAGAGGGAAGTCTGGGCCTCCCTACTTAGGCTGCTACCCCCGCGACCCAACCCCGGATAAGCGGAAGAAGATGGATGGATGTTTCCTCGGGTATTGAATGCTGTGCAGCTGGAAGGATTTCTTTTTTTAACTTAAACTTAGTTTACTTTTGGACATTTGTTATGATGAGAAACCCTGACAACAAGGAGTTTTTTTACAACCAGGAGCAGCTGATTAACATCTCAAAAGCTTAAATAATAGTTCAACTACAGCCCCAAATCTCAAATGAGTTGAAAAAGAGGCGCCGTGGATGCATTTCCATCTGCTTGCCGACTGTGCTAGAGTGCCTGACCACTGAGATCCTGGAATTGGCAGGAAACGCGGCTCGTGACAGCAGAAGGAACGAGATCAGGCACCTGCAACCGACTGTTCGTAGCAACAAGGATCTCTGCAGGCTGCTGGTAGGAGGGGCCATCGTTCTGGGAGGAGTTCTGCCCAGCATTTGGGCGGCCCTGCAGCCTGGAGGAACCAAGAGACAAGTCGAGTCTGGTTGGACGGATCGAATAGAACCTGCCGCCAGTTTCTTCAGATCCACTGTGGGACGGATCTTTACAAGCGATCCTTCCTGCCTACAACAATCAGTATCTATTACATCTCTTAATGAAACGAGGATAACGCGTTACAACAACTTTTTTTTAAAAACTTATTTCTTTATAAAATGTGTTCATTTTTAATTTTTAATTTTAACTTTTAATTTACCTTTGGGATTAATAAAGCATTTTTGAATTGAAGATTTGATCACCACATTTTCAACTTTGTCATTTTTCAATACAGGATGAATGTAGTCTGAAGCGTAAAAAGAGGTAGATGATATACCTTTCTTCAAAAAGTATGGTCAGCTGTGGCTAAATGGTTAGAGCGGTCTTCCTCCATTGGGAGAGTTGGGGGTTCAATTTCACCAGCAGTCACTGGGCAATACACTGAACCCCTCATTGCCTCTTATGTGTGTCCCTTCGGTGTCTGAATGTGGTAAAACACTGATTAGTCTTTGTAGAGATACACTGTAGTAGAGTGCTGTATGAATGGGTAAATGAGGGCACAGATTTTAATGTAAAGTGCTTTGAGTATCTTGATAATATAGAGTACAGTTACCATTCAAGAATTGTTGGCTCTTAAATTCACATAAATGATTTTGTGGAAATATAACAATATTTTTGTAATAAACTAGCCAAACCTTTGCATTTTGTTTGGGTTCTTTGTCATTTATTTTTCATGTGTGCATCAATCCTACTGTTGATGGCTTAGTGATGAGTTTAAAAAGTAAATAAAACATCCTAAAGCATGCTTGCTCCTGTGTTTTACTGTACACTCCCTGTTTGGTTGCATAAAAGAGGCAGTTGGTTAGCAGCTTCAAGCTTTGCCTCTCTAACGTTCTGAAGTTTTGAGTACACAAGCCTTAGGACAAACAAAGCAATCCAATTTTTCATTCAGACATAAACTGCATGAATGCCTTTGTTTGGGCTTCATGGAAATCCCAGAGAGCTCAATTGCTTTTAATGTCTTAGTTTACTTGAACCTGATAACTCACTTTAATTACAAGCATACAGACTTTGTTCAGTTCTTGATGTCAAACCTTTAAAGGTATCCTTCATGAAGGCCAATTAAAAATATATATTTATGTAAGAAAACAAATCGGCATATCTGAATGGTTGTGTCTTTAAAAGAAAAATTTCCAAGCAGAATTTGTGAAAAGTTGCCAACTACCACATGCCTTTGTTTACCTATGCAAACAGCTGAAATGACAGAAAACAGGTCAACAATGGTGATGTCCGTAGAAGCATCATTTGGAATAAAGTCCAACAAGTTTGATGTACGTTAATTACTACTCTACGACTTGATTTACTATTTAGGTGCAATTTTTTTTAAGTATTGGCATTTAAAAAAGTGTTTAGTTGACAAGTGCTTACTTACATTTCAGAATTACATTGCAATATATCTGGGAAACTATTGGACTACGGTAAATTCTTAAAACTTCAACATTTGATATGGTTCAGAATATCCTTCTTGCCTGAATGGCTGTCACGAATGGGGCCGCTGATCATGACAGAGTCAGCATTTTGTTGTTCATTTATTTATTTATTTATTTGCATTTAACTTTGTTGTGTGCTTTTTTTAAATCTTCCCTATATTGAACTGTTCCATAAATGGGTGCTGTGACCATGTATTTGTAACTTTGATACTTTTCAAATTTAATTTATTATTTATTTAACTTCCTTATTTTAGGGGGAAGAATCTGATAAAATACAATAAGAACTCCAACTCTTCTAAAAATATTATATTTGAACGTTTCTTTAACATACATTTTCTAATACTACCCGGTACTACTGTTGATGCTTATTTTGCTACGACTAGTACTGCTGCTGATAGTTCCACTGACGCCAATATTACTACCGTCTCTGCTTCTTTTCCTGCTGTTCCCTTTTCAGGGTTCGCCACAGCGAGTCATCCTCCTCCACCTCACTCTGTCCCCTGCATCCTCTGTCCTCACTCCAACTACCTTCATGTCCTCTCTAACTGCATCCATATATCTCCTCTTTGTCTTTTTCCTGGCAGCTGCATTTCTAACATCCTTCTACCAATATACCCACTGTCCCTCCTCTGGACATGTCCAAACCATCTCAGTCTGGCCTCCCTAACTTTATCTCCCAGTTGTTCAACATGTGCTGTACCTCTGATGATCTCATTCCTGATCTTATCCATCCTTGTCACTCCTAAGGAGAACCTCAACATCTTCATTTCAGCCTTCCAGTTCTTTCTCCTGTCTTTTGTCCATGTCTGTCTCCAGACCATACAACATAACCACTCTTAGACATTTCATTTGACTACTGTCACTGTTAATACCACTAATGCTAATAGCACTTCAGTTATTTCCATTTAAGAACTAACGTTTTGCTAAATTTAACCAGACATTTGTAATTTTTAGCACTGAACTAGCTACTAATACTTTGTTTTTTATCTAGCGTTTTGCTACTTGTAGCTAGCATTTTACTATTTTTTGCTTTTAGTTAGTAATTTACATTTTTAGTTAGAAATTAGCAACTTTTAGATTTTGATGTTTTGCTCCTTTTTGCTAACCGTTCACTGATTTTGCTGGGATTTTAGTATGTTTTGTTGCCATCATAGCCTATTGATATTTTTTGCATTTTAGGTAGCATTTGCCTACTTTTCACAAGCACTTTGCTACGTGAAATGTTTAGACAGGGTTTTGGTAGTTGTAGCCAACATGTTTTTTACATCTGTCTTTAAGCTCAACTTCAGCTTATTTAGCAAATTTTAGCAAAGTTATTCAGAACTCACCGTTCATACAATTCTTCTGCAGAAAATGCAATAGTTTGCAGTGAGTGTCTTTAACGTAAGATGACCAGACATCCCCGATTTCTGGGGACAATCCGTTTTGGATGACCTGTCCCCAGCTAAAGCTGCCCCCCAGAAATGTCCCCAATTTTAGCGTTTTATGAGTCAGAAGAAAAAAATTACATGTAGACTGTTAGTACAGTAGCCGGGAAGAAAGCGTGTGCAACAAAAGCTGTTACCGTAGCTGGTCGCGCTGCTGTTAACGTTACAGACAGAGGAGAAGAAGAAGAGCAGAGTGTGCTGCCTTTAAAACAGAAGAAAAAGAAGAAGACAACAAAGAAGTTTTGTTTTACGTTGGACACTGGATTTTTGTGCTCCACAGAGTCAGCGGTGTCTTCCTCTTGTTCAATCCCATGCAGGCAGTCTGATTGCAGTCAGCTGCGCTCAGTCTGGCCCTCAGAGGAGTCGCAAAGTTTACTTAGGGACCATCAACAAATGACTGAACCAAAAACCCTTGAGAAACTAAAATGTATATATTTTAGGTCGTGACTCACTGACACAGAACTAATGTTAAATTACTCTACTAGACCTGACAGACGAGACACACTCGTATTTATGATTTCAATGCATTTTTCATTTTATAGAGGAAGGAAGTTTCACTGATGTGAAACGTCAGTCTGTCAATCAATCTGCATTCGATCACTCTGGAAGGACCCGGATGTGGGACACAAAAAACTGAGTTTTGAAATTAAAACTGAATTATAAAACCTAATTTTCAAGCCAAATTAATTTGGTTTCAAACCAATACATTTAGTTTCCATTTAGTGAAATTCGGTTTCAATAAAGCAATTCAAATTCAGTTTCTGATGGCACAAGTTTCAGCCCATATCAAACCATTTGTTGTGCCGTGCTCTCAACAATAGTTATTGAACATGAATAAATATGTGAAAATAAATAAAACCGTACCTGTCCCCGTTTCTTAATTTGAGAACAGTTTATTCTTTTTGGTCTCCGGGCTGGAAATGTCCCCAGATTTAATGTCTTTAACGCAGCTGACTAGAATCCACCCGTGAAGTCCAGTTTAATTTGTTGCTGATTTTCAATGCTGAAAGTGTTTCTGATAATAGAGGTCTGCATGCTCCAAAACATACTCTCCAAACTGCTCGAGTTCCACTGACTGAGCATGAAAATTAGCAACAGCGCTACGACGTGAACGTGCTACTTTATTTCAAATCATCTGTTTTGTTAAGCACTCAACAAAGCAGAGAGCGAAAAAAACAACAGGGCTGTTTTGATGTACAGTATTCCATAGAGTCTAACTTTTTTCTTCTTCTTCTCACTTTTATGGAGCAGATGTTAACACCCTGGCACTACAGCCCAGGTGTGAATAATAACATGAAACAAATTCATGTTTTGTTCATTAAAATCTTTTGAGAGCAAAATAAATGTGTGCGCACCTGCTCCACTTCAACATTAGGGTTTGGGAGCACAGAGGAATGGAATATTTTAAGACATGGCAGATCACACAATTATAGGGAGGTTAATGTTCAGACTTCTATTAGCAAAACCTCAGGAGGAGATGAGTTGCTTTTGTTTCCTGAGCGGAATCAATTTCTTTTCCATCATTACGTATGTCAGGATCTGTGTTTGTTGGTTTTATCATGTTTTTGGATTAGGTTTATTTATTGTTTTGTTGAGTTTACGTGTCTGTGCCATCATTCACAGTCCCTCAGTTTGTCGTCAGTTCAGCTGTGCGCTCAGTCAGCCTGGCGTGTCCACTCACCTGTCGTCTGTCCAGGTGTCTCCAATTCATCAGCCCAGTTCTGTATATTATTAGGTCCTGGTTTTAGTAAGTAGACTTTTTGTTGCCACATCAGCCTTTTGTCTTTCTTTTTTTTCAGGAGTTTATTAAGAGTTCCTCAAGTAGATTTTCATTATCGAATCTCTGTTGGCTCCCTGTCAAATACAGACTCTAATTCAAAATCTTACTTCTATCCTACAAAGCTCTCAACAACCTAGCTCCATCTTATATTAAAGATCGTGATTGTTTCATATTTTCCTAACAGAGTACTTTGCTCTCAGGCTGCAGGTTTACTCACAGTCCCTAGAGTTTCCATAAGCAGAATTGGAGGAAGATATTTCAGTTCCCTTATCAGTCAGTCACTCGGTGCAACATACTTGCTATGGGAATTGCGCCCCCGCGTGATTACCTGAAGGAATACAATCACCCCTTTACGGCTAGGGCGTCAACGTCGCACCAGAGGCCCCGCCCTCTGGGTATTTAAGCGACTGACGCCCATCCATCTTTCTCTTTTTTGCCCTTCACCTCGCTTAAACCTGAACTACCTCTCTTCGCCGGACTTCTCTGTTGCTTCATCGCTCAACCTGAGGTGAGCTTGCTCCCTACACAGAGCGCACAGAGAATTATTCCTGCGTACTGCTAGACTAGCGAAAGCTAGTCCGACACATTTTCTCTTAACCCCGAAGTATTTTCTTCTCCTCTCTCCACAGACTGCTTCGCTCGACGGCACTAACTGCGTCACAACCGCTACCCCTGCTAATTCGTAGCGGGCTAGCCAGCGAAAGCAACACGACGGAGGAGACGTCTAAACAAATTAAAAGAAAAAGAATTCTGGAAGGACTCGCTCGCCTTATTTCGGACATGCCTCCGGAGAAAGGAAAGCGAAAGACAATACTTCCAAGGAAAACCAGTAGGACAGCGAGCCCAACTTTGCGCGCCTGTCCTAGCGGATACGGTTTCTCCCTCGCAGCGACGGACACCCATGAGGCCTGTCCCGTCTGCCTGGGAATGTTACACGCAAAAACAGCGTTGGATGCGCCTGACTTTTGCCCACACTGCAACCAGATGCTGGATGCGGTGCTGCGGCACCGGGTTGACCTCGTCGCCAAGGCCATGGGCGCCCCAGCAGTGCCAGCGGATGCGGACACCATTGAGCCTCTCACTTCCATGCCAGAGCTCGAGAACATGGCTCTGCACGATAGTACACGAGTCGGATGGGGTGACAACCCTGACGTGCTGGCTCCTATGGTGGACTTAACAGTCGAATTCGACACTCGAGACATGATGAACGAGGACGAGATCTCGATTTCAACCTCAGGCGAATATTCAGCGGAGGACGCAGACGTCAAATACGAGGAACAGGGAGAAGACCTCTCCCGCACCCTGGTACCTGTGCTCCTGGAAACTGACTTTTCCATCCCTGCTCTGTTTGACCTGTGTCACAGAGCAGCGGACGTGCTACAGATCCCATGGCCAGAGCCTCCGCCTCGTCAACAGGTGTCAGACAGTGCTTTGAGCGGTGGTGGAGACTTGATGCCACAGGGTTTGGCTTGTTGATCAAGTGTATGGATTTGCTGGAAGCTAGGGTAGAAGCTGGACACAAGATTTGGCTTGTGACTCTAGTAGAGCTGGTGTGGAAAGACACCAAATATCAGCTGAAGTTCTGATGAACGGTCTGAAGATACACTGAAGGTAACTAACCAAGTGTTGATTGACAGTTGTAAAGCTATATGTGTGTTATACTGACTCAGAGAAACCTCCACCCTCTCTGTTTGTTGGTAAGTTTGCTCCAAGGGGGAGTAGCTGAGCTGTTTGGAGCTCTGAAGTGACTCTGACCGTTCTGGTAGAGTTCTGTGTGGTCTAAAAACATCTTAAGTGCTGACTGAAGCTTTGGCTTCTGACTTTGAAGGTATGTACCTGTAGTTGTGCCTATGAGGCTTAATTAGGTCTATTGTTAAAGACACTGAGGGCAGTGTCTTTACAGCTGTTCAGGAGGAGGACAACTGGGATCAACAGTGAGGTGACGTGGTTTTTTTTGCTCTTTCTCATTTTGTTGTACTTTTGACTGTGTGGGTATAGGTAGTCCAGTTCTCGTTTTTTCTTCTTCTTTTTTTCGTAAGGTAGACCATTGCCTGGGGAGACACGATGGTCCTGTATAGGATTTGGTCAACCTAGGTGGCGTTTTATTGTTTTTGGCCACACTCACCAGTCTAACATTTGTTTGTACTTTTTCTTAATTTCCTTTTCCTTTGGACGCTGAGCCAGAAGAAGTCGCTCCGGGCCTGGTGGGAGAAGCTAGGGAGGACCCTGCCTGCTTGGAAGCGCAAATTTTTAGTTAAATAAATTTTGTTAAATCATTTTCTGTGTCCAATGTCCCATTGAATATGTTTTGGCTGATTTGAGTCGTAACACAACTCCAGGTAACGACAGACAAGCAAGGTACCGCCGACTTGTTGGATGAAGCCTGCAGGGCAACAGACTTCGTGCTCCGCATGATGGGGACAGCCACTGTTGCTCAAGGCAGAGGCATGGCGGAAGTGGTCATCGCCATACGCCATCTGTGGATGACTTTAACGGATCTTCCCGAGGGACAAAAGGTACCTTTTCTCCACCACTCGATAGAGCCGACGGGATTATTTGGAAAAGCTTTGGAGCGAATTCAGACCAAGCTGGACCAAAGGCGCAAACAGGCCGAAGCTCTCCGGGTGGGCATTCCCAGGAGAAGCTTCCCCCCCCCCCAGGGAGTCTGCTGGAGGCAGACCTGCGAGCCTCGACACCGCTCGGCAACGCGTGCCCCACCGCAGAAGCGGCCGACCTACGAGGATGAGCATCGGAAGAGACCACCGCCGGGTCCACCTTGTACCGAGCACGCATGGAGCAAAAACAGGTTTGTCCCCCGCCAGGCGGTCAGACACAGGGCCTCCTCGGCAAATCGGGATGACAGACAAAAGCGTGCCTGATGAACCAGGTTCACGTCTTGACTTTACACAGTCACCCGCCCAAGCGGTACGGGGAATGATCCGTTCATGTCAAGACTTTATTTGTAGCACGGTAAAAATAGCTGGTAACTCTGTTGCATAGACAAATCATGTTTTTCCTGCTGTGAGTGACATTAAATAAAACATGTTGTTACACTTAAGCACAAATAAAGCTAAAAAAACAGCCCCTCTCTGTTGTATTGACTCCAAAAAAACAACAACAACAAAACACAAGTAACTTCAGCAGAACAGGTCCCTCTGGCCTGCCAGCCATCATAAAGGGAGGGGGCGCCCCCCCCCCTCATGGCTCACGGGGTGTTAGCCTAATCAATGAACCCCGGCAAGATCCCTCTGCTCAGTCTCTGGCAAACAGGCACAGAGACGTCTGCAAGCAGGCCCCCTACCCCTCATGGAGACAGGTGAGGGGGGTCACGTGCTCCAGCCCCTGCTCCATTGTGAATGACGGGGCGGCCAATACATTAACCAAGCAAACACGTGACATGTCCACGCCTCAGGGAGACGCGCCAACAGAATCTAACGACGGGGGAGCCACGTCAGATGCCCACAGGCAACTACAGGCTTCACAC
Source organism: Garcialebias charrua (assembly GCA_038048925.1). Classification (NCBI taxonomy): domain Eukaryota; kingdom Metazoa; phylum Chordata; class Actinopteri; order Cyprinodontiformes; family Rivulidae; genus Garcialebias; species Garcialebias charrua. Next base: position 14,377 of record JBBPBX010035682.1, read on the forward strand.
GTTCACAAAAGCAATTGTGTTCAGGCTGCTGTGTGTTTAAACAAATCAGAGCTGAATCAGATTCCTTTTCTTGTTATTCGAAGGGAACTGGGCTCTCCATAACCAAACAATTTAAAGTATGCCAAGCACAAAGAATCATCTCCACGCTCTCACGTTGCAGCTGTCCCTTTATTCTTAATGAGTGACACGCAATGTCCAAGCAGTGATCCTGCAGCAAGTGACCTTTCTTGCTGTGCTGTTTCAGCTCTGCTCTTAAACAATATCTCCCCAACGGGTGAAACACAGACCCTGGCCGGTTTGTCTGATTCCAATGCTCTGTTAAGGCCAAGGACCAGTAAACTGGACCCATCCAGGAAACAGATTGGGGTCAAAAGATCTGCTCATTTACAAAACTCGCTGCTTCTCAGTCCCATGAGCCGAAACAAGGAGAGAGAAAACAGACATTCTGCTCCACTTCTGTCTAATAAAGACGACAGGTTGCATCTGCCCTTGATCACTCTCGATCAGAGCAGCCTGGTAGCACATCAGCAAAAAGGCCTTCTCCCAAACTTGGTTGACCTCCAAGGGGTCACGGCTTCCAGGGTCCCTGGAGGGGAACTGGATACACCAACTGCTCTTCTTCAGGGTCAAACTATGTCACCAGAAGAAGTAGTCTCGCCGCCTAGGCCGAGAACTGTTAAAAATGTCAGCTTGTTGGCAGAAAAGAACAAGCTGATGGCGTCAGGCCTGCCAGAAAATGTGGTAAAAACCATACAAAATGCTCGTGCTATGTCAACACAGTCCCTCTACGCACAGAAGTCGCATATTTTTGAAGCTTGGTGCACAGAAAGAAATACTATTTCTTACTCTTGCGACCTGGCTCAGCTCCTGATTTTCCTTCAGGACTTACTGGAAAAAGGTCGTTCTTTGAAGGCTGGGGACCCAGGATACCTGGCGCGCATCCAATCATAATAAGATTTATGAAGGGCGTGCTTAGGACAAAACCACCCAGCAGGATCCTGAACCCTGGTTGGGATCTTAGCCTGGTCTTGGGGGCTCTCTGTGATCCTCCATTCGAGCCACTGAGCGAGGTTAAGATTGACTTGTTATCTTATAAAACCGCTCTACTCTTGGCACTTTGCTCTGCGAAATGCGTGGGTGACCTCCATGCATTGTCTGTACATCCAATGTGTACAAGATTCGCCCCTGATGGGTCAAAGGTCACCCTAAGGCCTAATCCTGCATACATCCCCAAGGTCTTGACTTTGAACCATAGGAGTCTAGACTTTGATCTCTCCTCCTTCCCACCTGCTCCTGTCCTCACTTAGGAACAGGAAAGGCTGAAGGCTCTTTGCCCCGTGAGAGCTTTATGCACTTACATGCAGAGAACAGCCAAATGGACAAAAACAAATCAACTGTCGTGTGCTTTGCAGCACCTGCTACCGGAAAGGCCCTATCAAAACAACGCCTTTCACATTGGGTGACTGGGGCCATTAAAAGGGCGTACAGTAGCAAAGGTCAACAGGTACCCTCTGGAGTGCACGCTCACTCGACTAGGGGCTTGGCCACTTCGTGGTCATTGTTCAAAGGTGTACCAGTTGCAGACATTTGTGTTGCTGTGAACTGGAGCTCATTAAACACTTTTGCAAAGCATTACAGTTTGGATGTTACTACGTGTGACGTCACTCAGGCTGTTCTTTCTAACACATAGTAGAAAGTAGCCTAGAGATGCCTGCTGGTCAAGGGCAGACGTTCACTCTAGCATTCATTTTACTGAGCATTTCAAGGGCGTGAATGAATTACGTTCCCATAGCAAGTATGTTGCACCGAGTGACTGACTGATAAGGGAACTGAAAGTTATGCACCATAACTCATGTTCCCTGAAGGAAGGCAGTGTTTCCCCTACCATTATATAGGCAAGGCGCCCCGCCCCGTCAACAGAACCGAGCGCCCCGCCTACCCAACACCCAAACCACCTGTTGGCACTGATGTAATGCTGAACTATCAGCTCGCACTGCATGCACTAGCTGAAAAGCAGCCTATTCCCTCACGCTGACACACACACGCTTCTTTCTCACCCTCCCCACAAACGAAAAAAAAAAAAAAAGCTGAACACGTGGCTGAAATGTTTCTCCTCTGCCAGGCTCCTACTGCGCGCGTTGTCTCAGACAACGCGCGCGCAGTAGGGGTGTGTGTGGGGAGACAACTTGTCTCCCCACACACACTCAAGCGCACGGCTAACCTTCTCCACCGAAAAATAAATAAATAAATAAAACTGAACGCTTCAGCGCGTCTCTCCTCTGCTCTCCTTCTAAACTGCGCGTGGCTTTAGGCTTTGTCTCTATCTGCCAGTAAGTGCTATGCAGTGTTGCCAGATCTCGCGACAGAAACAAGCAACCAGCCCCATGATCAGTGTTGCCAGATCTTGCGACAGAAACAAGCGACCAGACCCATGAAAACAAGCATTTTCAGAACAAGCCCAGAACAAGCCCAACTGGCAACCCACCCCATTGTGTAAAACAAAGGTCATTTGTATAAGCAAACATTTAATATGGCATTACATATAAACAGCAAAATTATGCTAAACACTTTGAAGAACATATCCAATCTAAAAAATAAAAATACATATTGCATATTCATACAAATTAATCCCTTTAAGCCTCTGGGACTCGATCATTTACCAGAGAGACCTGAATTTTAGATGAAGAGTGACGACAACAATGGACAACGACAACAACAGACAATCATAAAGGATGTGTACAAATTAAAAAATAAAATTAAAATTAAGCAGCAAACTCATAGTAAGCTAAGTCAACAAAAAACTTTATTTAATCTCTATCCTGAATCATGTTTTAGGTGTGTGCTCTTTCTCCCATTCTTTATTATATTTTCCCCCATATTTCCCCCACTTTTTGGAGCTCATTTTAGCTTGGTCTTGTCACTAGACAAAGAATAAAGAACAAAGAATAACAAGCCCAAACAAGTGACTTTACAACCGGCACAAGCCCGAGAAACTGCAACAAGCGACTCACTAAAATTATAAGCAAAGTCTCTGTGGCGGTTTTACACACGGGCCGACACGGGCCGATGCCCGTGTAAGATGGACCCTGGCTCGCCCTGTGCCCGCCCTCCGAGCAGAAGCGGAACCAATGCTCATGGCACATACCTATACCAGCCTTGTTTACGTATCGATCCAACCCATGATGCATGTTGGCTTCAAACTATGGAATGGATTTCCTGAACGGAGTCGTGTCTCATGAACCCAGAGTAACAAGACCCGCCTCACATTCAGGAAATCCATGTCACAGTTTGCAGCCAGCTGCAGCATGAGGACTAACTGAGTACTCTGTTGGGCTTGTTTTGGCATCGTTTTGAAAGAGTGGGTCATTTGTTTATGGATTTTTTTCATGGAGCTGGACGCTTGTTTCTGTCGCAAGTTCTGACAACACTGGTGAGTAGCATGTTAGCTAGCAGCTAGCCGACTTTTCATCGTAACATGTACGTTGTGTGGAAATATTTTACACTCAACACCGCAAGACAGCAATGTTCAATGTTTGCAGAGCTATATAAACACATCTGTGTCACATTAAACCGCGGTCGTTAGTTTTACGCCGGACATTCCATGGATCTCAGGGGCTTCAGCGGTGTGTTTTTCTTTATCATGCTGGGTTGGGCGCTCTGATTCCAGGCAGCTGTTTCAGCTTCCGCCTGGAGCTCCGTGCCTGCGCATCATATCATAATACAGCTACAATATAAAGCCATGTAAACACTAAAAACAGGAACATGTCTGTGTTGGTTTATGCCACGAACTTAGCAGATGTAAAGCCATTTAATATTTTATTTAATTTATTTATTCATTCATTTAAAAGAGACAAAATAAAACAAATTCATCAAAAATAAAACATTGAATGAAAAGAGTGCAGAAAGAAGAAAAAAATCTTATATCACCCCATTATTTAAAATAATATATAAAATAACTTTAACAATCACTTAACTCCATATCTGTAAAATTAACTGAATTATAACCATTTTTGAGTTGGCTTATTGCAATTGCCTGCTGCAGCCATCTTCAATTCAATTGTACTCAAAAGTTAATCAGCAGTAAAGAAACATCCGTTTATTATTTCTTGAAAGATTTTTCAAAATCTGTCCAGAGGGTCATGAGATATTTTGCTAACAGTCCAACACCATTGATCCTAAATAAATAACGCTATAATTTTAAAGAAAGATCTTATGCATTCTAAAGTCTGAGTCTCAGCTACTACCACACCAAATTCTATGTCAATTTTTTGTCAAATTGACTGAGTTGTAGTCAATTTTGTGTTGTTTAAGTTCAGTTAGCTGTGGCAGCCATCTTGAATTAAATGTACTTTAAAAGTCAACCAGTCGTAGAGAGCCATTCAGTGATTATTTCTTGAAAGTTTAATCAAAATCTGTTCAGTTGTTCATAAGATATTTTGCTAACAGACAGATGCAGAATACAAACATAATTTGATGATTTCTGGCAAACCGATCAACAAATGAGTCACTCATTTGTTGATCGGTTTGCCAGAAATCATGATGCCAGAAATCATGAAATTCTGCGATTTTGTATTCATCAAAATCGCAGAATACAGTTGCTGTGATAGTAGGGCAGCCAATGTTGTTACCTGTATATAATTTTGGACTGAGAAACTGAACCAAGACTTCACCTAACAGTTATTTTCATTATCATTTTATTTGCTTATTAATATATTTTATTCAGTCAATACAAATACTGTGTAAAATGTTTTATATTTTTCTCATTTGATTTTTTAAACTATTTTCTTTGGTTACAATGGTTAATCACTGCTTTAAAAAAATAAGAGTCAAGTAAGATTTTGAATCTGTCATTTTCTCCGAGATGAACGTGCCCCTCTGACAAAACCTCTAGCCCCAGCTTGGCCCCAACAGTACAACTGGTCTAGAACCGCCACTGAAGCGACTGCAGAAAATAACAAGTCCAAAGTTGCTTGGAATAAGCGGACTTGGCAACTATGCCCATGATAACAAGCCAAAAACAAGCAAAACACTCTTAGACAAGCCCAACAGGCAGCCCACCCCATTGTGTAAAACAAGGGCCGTTTTTAAACAGTATAAACCTACATTTATTATTTTTTCATTCATTCAACCTTTATTTAGTCAGGTAAATCTCATTGAGCCTCGAGGACTCATTTACAAAAGCGACCTGCTACAAACTAAAGAATGATGAACAGCAATGATAGAATTTTCTTAAACAACAAACAACAGAAAAACATAAGAGAGAAATACAAAGTGAAATACAAAGTGAAATGCAAAGTATCAAAACTAGCAAAACACCACAAGGTAGATGTGCAAAATAAAAATAAAAATAAAAAAACAACAACAACAACAAAAACAATTATGGCATTAAATATAAAGAGCAAAATTATGCTAAAGACTTTGAAGAACATCCACTCTAAAAAATAAAAATACATTTTGCATATTTATACAAATTAATCCCATTAAGCCTCTGGGACTCATTTACCAGAGAGACCTGAATTTTAAACTAAGAGTGATGACAACAATGGACAACGACAACAACAGACAATCATAAAGTATGCGTACAAATTAAAAAATTAAATTAAAATTAAACAGCAAATTCATAGTGCTAAGTAAACAAAAAACTTTCTTTAATCTCTATCATTTCATTTATTTATTTATTTAAGTTAGGACAATGCATATTAATCAACATAACAGCAGTTAGCATCAATGTAAATATGCCGGAGTTAGCACAATAGCTAATTTTCATCCGTTGTCCTAAGGCAGGTAAGAATAAGAAACGTCCCATAAAACAAAAGAGCGGAGAAAAATACAAACATCACCTATATAGCACATAACACAACATAAAATTACAATAAAAATATGATGCCATAAGAAAATAGACAAAGTAATCTACACATGAGTGCACTTCTGATTAGTTTTCAGCCAAAGTTTCAGAGAATTTTTAAAGCTGGAGTAGGTGCCACAGTTCCTGATGGAAACTGGCAGTGTGTTCCATGACTGTGTGCCTCTGATGGACACCACCATTTGGCCAAATTTAGTCCTGCGCCGCTGCACATCACAATCTCCTCTGGTCAGTGCTCTTGTGTTTACTGTACTTGTTTTTTTACTTATAAAATATATTAAAGGAGGAGGAGCAAGTCCATTTAAAACTTTAAAAATCAGGCAAACGTCCATAAAAATCTGATAGCTATTAAAATCCAAAATGTTGTACTTATTTATGATGTTGCAGTAATGATACTGTATTGGCTTTTTGTCAAAAATTATCCTGAATCATGCTTTAAGTGTGCGCTCTTTCTCCCATTCTTTATTATATTTTCCCCCATATTTCCCCCACTTATTGGAGATCATTTTATCGTGGTCTTGTCACTCTTGTCAAAGAATAAAGAACAAAAAATAACAAGCCAAAACAAGCGCCTTTACTTTCAAAAAATGTCCAAGAATCTACAACAAGCGACTCATTCAATTTATAGGCGGCTGCAGAACATAACAAGCCCAAAGTCGCTTATAACAAGTGGACTTGGCAACTGTGGTACTGCGCAGCTCCGGACGTGTCTTTGTCTCTACCCCACCTAAGGGAACGAGGTGCAACATATCTGGCCCTTTTCAATGCTGAAAGCTCGGTGAATTGCAATTTTGGAGAAAGATGGATGGGCGTCAGTCGCTTAAATACCCAGAGGGCGGGGCCTCTGGCACGACGTTGACGCCCTAGCCGTAAAGACGTGATTGTATTCCTTCAGGTAATCGTGCGGGGGCGCAATTCCCATAGCAAGTATGTTGCACCTTGTTCCCTTCCTTCAGGGAACATGAGTTATGGTGCAATAGCAATAGTGTTGCACCGAGAGACCTGACTGATAAGGGAACTGAAAGCTATGCACCATAACTCATGTTCCCTGAAGGAAGGGAACGAGGTGCAACACAGTTGGCCCTTTTCAATGCTGAAGCTCGGTGAAGTGCATTTGGAGAAAGTAGGATGGGCGTCCGCGCCTTAAGTACCCAGAGGGCGGGGTCTCTGGGGTGACGCTGACGCCCCCTGCTGTAAAGGCGTGAATGTATTCCTTCAGGTTATCGCGCGGGGGCACAATTTCCCATAGCAATGGTGTTGCACCTCGTTCCTTTCCTTCAGGGAACATGAGTTATGGTGCATAACTTTCAGATTTTTGTTGTCTTTTATTTGTTAAAAGCGAGTCAAATGCTGTGACAAGATGATCCTTAAATCACATCACTTGAATCTTTTTCTCTGTTTAACGTGTCTCATTACCATGCATGATGTAAGATGAGCTCCTTCCACTTGGTGCGTTGCAGGTGGTTGTGTAAATTTCCACACCAGTCAGCTGTGATGGCGGATGGATGCTTCTTGAGCTGCACACATGACAGGAAGTGAAAAGTGCTGCTGCTTACCTGTTGAGCTTCGACACATGGAACACGATGAAAAGATTTTCACTCAAGTGAGCACACAGCTGGGCTCTTTATGCAGCTTTAAAAAGGAGGGGAAAAAAAACTCAAATTATTACCTTGAAACAAACAAAGCAGACATAGCTCAATAATCATCTAATTCAGTATGAGGAAGTGCTTTGAACACGGTAGGTTGCATGCAAAGTACACCTGCACGCTCAACCCTGAAATTACATTTCTATACAAACCTAATTGTTTACCCACTTCTATTTTAGGTGCAACATAATCCCTGACTGGATTACATGCAGACACTTTTCTTTCTTAATGCCTGAAGCTATAAATTCATGACCTGCACTGAAGTAAGTGGGATGTGGCTGAGAAACCAAAAACACAGTTGATAGTCCAAAGTGCAACATTTAGTGTCATCTACTGGCAGAAATACATAATATAACGGTTAGTAATTCACTTAAGTTGAATTAAATTCAATTTTTGTATAGCGCCAAGTCACAACAGAAGTCATCTCAGGGCGCTGAACAGAAACATTAATTCATAAAAAATAACAATTTAACTACCGTATATTTGTCTGCGGAGCTAACTGCTTTGAATTTAACACCATCCCAGAACTCTCATCTTGAGCAAGCAAGAAGGCGACAGTGGAAAGGAAAAACTCCCTCATGAGGAAGAATTCTTTAGCAGAACCAGGCTCAGGACAAGCAACATCTGCTTCCACCGACTGGTAGGAACAGATACACAATGGCAGGTTGAGAATCACATATTAAAATAGAAATAGTATCAAATGAAAACTATAATTTTAGCAAATATTTTCAAGAAATTAGGTCAATTTGTCCTCCACTAATTTAAGCCTATGGTAGCATAACAAGCCAACCCTAACTACAGGTAGTCCCCGACTTACGAGCGCTCTGACCTACGAGGTTCCGGACTTACGAGCTGGCGAATTTTTGGAAAAAACGCAAAAAATACCGAGTTTTTCTGTGTTTTTTCACCACAGTTCGTTAGCTAAACATGTGGACACACGTTTCCGATCATTTTTATGCACTCGTAAGCAGTTTTTCGATGAAAAACGAGTGTTTGTAGTCGCGCTAGCAAAACCGTTCCAACTTACGAGCGAAATTCCGGACTTACGAGACACGTGGCGGCCGTTCCGAATTACGAGATTTCCATGTTACGAGCAACTCGTTGTAATGGAACTCGCTCGTAAGTCGGGGACTACCTGTATAGGATTTATCAAAAAGGAAAGTCTTCAGTCCAGTCTTAAAACTGGACAATGTGTCAGCCTCACGGACAGAAAGTGGAAGTTGGTTCCATTGTATCGTATTGTATTGGTTGGTGTGTACATATTTTTTTCTTTTACCTTTGATCTTTTATTTGCACCTTTATGCTGAAGCAAGTTCCTAGTCTGTGAATCCTGTTCATTGACAATGGCAATAATGAACTGACTGACCTTGACAAGAGAGGAGCCTGATAGCTGAAAGATCTTCCTCCCATTCTGCTTTTGGAAACTCTAGGAACCACGAGTAAGCCTGAAGCCTGAGAACAATGTGCTCTGTTAGGAAAATATGGAACAATTACTATCTCCAACATAACTAGATACTAGGTACTAGTACCTGGGTACTAGACTTCTTAACAGACAGACCACAGTCCGTGAAGATTCACAACTTCTCCTCCTCCACCATAACCATCAGCACTGGCTCTCCTCAAGGATGTGTGCTGAGCCCCCTTCTGTTCACTCTGCTCACATATGATTGTACAGCCACACTTCCAGGCTGTCATATTGTTAAGTTTGCAGATGATACAGCGGTGGTGGGATGCATCACAAACAATGATGAGTCCAGCTACAGACAGGAGGTGGAACACCTGGAGAGCTGGTGCAAAGAGAATAATCTTCACATGAATGTGAAGAAGACAAAGGAGATGATTGTGGACTTCAGAAGGAATAAACACACCCACGCCCCACTGAAAATAGGTGGATCTGCAGTGGAAGTGGTCTCCAGCTACAAATACTTGGGTGTACACATGAATGATAACCTCAGCTGGAGCAACAACACCACCAGCCTGATCAAGAAAGGTCNTTTGGAAAATAATCTAATTGCGATTTTTTTTCTATAAATTGCGATTGCGATTTAAAATGCGATTATTTTTACTGGTTCTGTATTAATTCATATCACTAACGACACAACTGTTTTTTTTTTTAAATCAGATAATTAATGCGCTTTTTCAAGCAGAAGCTTGCAAAACAGACCCGGTCACATGACCAGCTCGCGCTTTGTTTATCTCCCGCAGTCTCGGTGTCTCAGCGTCTAAGCTCAGATACACGTTTAAATGAGCCAACTTACCTGAATTTATAACTTTTATGACTTCAGTCGAGCCTGAAACAACAGTGTTGGAACGCACGGTCTCCTCCTCCCTGCTCTCTCTCTGTTTTGCTCCTCAGAGCTGCGCGCGGCTAAACCGGCTCACTACCAAGTCACGTGACCAGCTTGCGCTCTCAGATACACGTTTAAATGAGCTAACTTACCTGAATTTATAACTTTTATGACTTCAGTCGAGCCTGAAGCAACAGTGTTGGAACGCACGGTCTCCTCCTCCCTGCTCTCTCTCTGTTTTGCTTCGCTCAGAGCTGCGCGCGCCAGACCGGTGTGATGCAGAGAAGCGTGACCAGTCAAATCGCAGCCCGTGCGATTAGTGAATCGCGTTTTACCATATCGCGAGATAATCGCAAATGCGATTAATCGTGCAGCCTTACTCTAAATTGACCCTAGGTGTGAGTGAGAGAGTGGATGGTTGTTTGGTGTGAGTGAGACAGGTCCCTCTTGTAAATGAGTCCCCGTGACTCAACGAGGCTAGCCTGTATAAATAAAGGTTGAATGAATGAATGAAAAAGGTAAGAGTCACAGCTAGTTTAATTTCAGAGGACATTTTACTGCAAATTTCAAAAATAAAGACAACATTATGTTTATTTTTTAATCCATTTTATTCAACAAATTTGATCCTCAGAAGTTCCTGGGGAAACAGAAAGAAGAAATGGTCAGTTTCTAAACACAACACTACCGTAATCTAAATTTACTGACAAAACATCCAGCAGCAAACAAACTGAAAATGGTGAGAGTGGGTGGGGGAAAGCCATGTTAATTTGTAAACCAGTGGGGACATTTCCAGTTACCGTATTAGAGGTGTATAATACGCGGTTTTTTTGCTCATTTGAATGTACTGCGTATTATACACCGAAGCGTATTATCTATGGATTTTCCCCCATATTTTTAGACCAATTTTTCGCTCTGATTCGCTATTTTTCATTTTGGGCAAAAATGGTGCAGTACCAGTTTCGGCCGCTATGGGTAGCAGCAAAGGACTCAGAGAGCGAAGAGGAGGGCCACTTCCAGACCGTTTCTAGCTCATGTGTCCGAAAAAAGCCTCCTCTGGTCGGACTGACTCCGTCGCTGCCCGCCCCCTGCTCTGGATGTAGCTGCATTTAGCTGTGAGGTTAACAGTTTTTGTTAGCAAGATACCGTAACTCATAAATAACACAGCGGTTTTTTAAATCCAGCTGATTTCACATTTGGTTAATCAGGAGCCCGTCTGCTATAAAGTCAGCTAAGAAATATATATTTTTAAGCGTTTATTTAGCTAAATTTAAAGAAAGAAAGCGTCCGAACCGCCTGTATGCAAATCGGCAAACCATTTTTAAAAATCCAGCTCAGACCAGCTGATTTCACATTTGGTTAAGCTCAGGAGACCGTGTGCTATAAAGTCAGCTAAGAATTTTTTTTTCTCTCGCAAAGAAATAATAGTTTTTACCGTGTTTTGTTGGAAATTCCTTCGGTGCTCGCCTGCTTCTGTGGCCGCCATTTTAAGCAGGGCAAATGAGGCGCCAACGTGTCGCGTATCGGTGACGCATAATAGATGCGTATTAAACACCGAAGCGCATTATGTAGTTTTTTCTGGTTTATTGGCAATAATTGGACAAAGCGTATTATACACAGGAGCGTATGTTACACCGACGAATACGGTAGAATATTTAACACAGACTGGTTTCTCCTATCTGAGATAAGGCACGTCTGTTGCCGAATGCAATTAATAGTATTTTAGAATGTACTTATAACAACCCACCCAACATTACCAGCTGTGGCTGAGTGGTTAGAGCAGTCATCCTTTAATGCAACAGTTGGGGGTTCAAATCCACCAACAGTCACATGCCAAAGTGTCCCTGGGCAAAGACACTGAACCCCTCATTGCCTCTGATGTGTGTCCCATCAGTGTATGAATGTGATAAAGCTCTGATTAGTCTCTTTATAATTTGTTAGAGTACTGTATGCATGGGTAAATGAGGCACAGATTGTGTTGTAAAGTGTTATCTTGAGAACATAGAAAGGTGCTATATATGTACAGTCCATTTACCACCAGCTGATTGCAGATATGTGTATACCATAATTGCTGTTGTATAAGCCGCTACTTTTGTCTAACATTTTGTACTCTGCGGTTCATATGCAGGAGCGTCATATATTTATTTTTTCCCCAAAATTTTCAAAATTTATATTTGATTTTTAAAGACTTCCTGATGTCTCTCGGTAGCTTCCTGCCACTGACTAATGTTATCCTTTGACAAAGCTGGGCACTTGTGGCTCCCGGCACCGCGTTTGTGACACAGAGAGAATGTCCACAGGTAATCAGATGTACCAAACCTTTTGCTCATGGTTTCAAATTGCCTACCATAACTCCATCCACTCCGTCATGCGATCAGAAGTCTAACCTGAATGACCAACAAGGTACGCTCAAGGACCAACCCCCAAGATAGACGTGATTTCTTCAGATAGTTCCAGTGTTGCCGGATTTTGTGCTTCATGCACAGACCTGCTCATTTGTTCAGCGATAATGGAAAACGCACAGAATTTCTTATGATGCAGCTTTCATGTTAAAAGCCATCGGCTGTCAAGGAGGAAACAGAGCTGCTGCTCATAAGCTGCATTAACGTGTCGATGGTCAGGATTGAAGATACAAAAGCAGTAAAGTCTGGTACATGTTTTAATAAAAGTTTTTAAATGATTTCAAAGTCAAAGTCAACTTTATTGTCAGAATTGCAATATGTACAGGACATTACACAGGATTGAAATTGCATTTCTCAGTCCCTCGGTGCAACCGTAACCATTTAAACACCAAAACATTTAATAAACATAAGCATAAAATAGTAAAAGTGTAACACTGTCCTACGTTTTTGCTTAGTAGTATTAGGGCTGGGCCATATCATATCATTACCGGTTTTACCGGGCAAAAAAGCTTGCCCGGGCAAAACATTTATATCATGATATGCTAATTTCATGACGTAATACGTCGGGGCGCCCCGCCCCCTTCACTTCCGAGCGCTTCAAAAGACCAAACCGAGCTGCGCACCTCCCTCCACCAGTCTGTGTACTGGTGTAACGCTAGAACAAACAACGTGTTTCAGCTGTCTCTCCGCTGTCTCTCACTGCACAGGTACAGAGAGCTCGTCCCCCCCTCCCCCCGCCCCGCACTGCGCAGCGTGTGTGCGGGCTGCTCTCTCCCTCGCTCCAAAACTGTCGCGCGCAATTCAGCTGTTTCACACAGTCTCACAGAGGCAGGTGATCAGAGATAGATCAGTTAAAAAAATGAATCAGAAAAATGAATAATTCCTGCAGGAACAGAGGAAGCTGAAACACCAGAAGCTTCAGGGTCAGCAGAGGCGGCTCCAGCAGGGGGGAGCTAGGGGGTGCTAGCCCCCCTGGAAAAATCACAGCACCCCATTAGCACACCCAAGAAAATATCAGATTATTTTCTTTTTCATCTGAGTTAATATTCTTTAACATGTGGTTGTTGTGATATTTTCCTCGCAAAACACAACTAATTTTAAAAAATCAGTGATTGTATTGAGTAAAAAAACAAAACAATCTGATCCACCAGCTGAAGCCCACAAAGATGAGTGATGCTCTCAACACTGACCCAGTAAGGAGCAGAAACTGGTGACATGATGCCTCTGGTTATGCCATTTTTAGCTAATACAACTTGATAAATCATTTCCTGGCTTGCAGTGATAATAAATGACTTATCTGGTCACATTAAATAACTACTTTTAACCAAAATCCAAAATAAACTTTATTAAAATAGCCTCACTGCATCTAAATTCATGCGCGTATAAAACTGAAATAATTCCTGCTCAAAGAGTTAATTTTGCCTTAGACAAAACTTGCCTTAGACTTTCATGTCTTGGATCTTTTTTACCGTTTTTCTTTACAATTTGTATTTTTGTTGGATGTAACTGGGACCCTGTCCATAGTTTTGTTCCACCTTATGTACCACATGTGATGTGAATGACACACATTGACCTTGAGAACTGAAAGAACAAATGATCCTTCATAGCATCCTCAGTAAAATGTCTATCTATTTATTAAAAATATACAGTATAAACAGTATTTTTATATTTTATTGTTTTTTATTTATTAATAGATAAATGTACAGTACTGTACAGTCACCAAGCACTTAGCCTATCCTAACACAGTTTTTAAAGATGAAGGAATCAGTTGAATTGTCTCCCTCCTCCCTGCAGGCTCCATAGGGAGCTTGCTCCCTTTATGTGAAAGGGAGACAATTCAACTTATTCCTTCATCTTTAAAAACTGTGTTAGGATAGACTAAGTGCTTGGTGACTGTCCAGTACTGTACATGTATTCATTTATAAAAAAAAAAAAAAAAAAGTAAAAAAAAAAAAAAAAAAATTTTTTTTTTTTTTTTTTAATGAGATGCATGCTCGTAAGTCCGGGACCTCGTAAGTCAGAGCGCTCGTAAGTCGGGGACTACCTGTAGTATAAAAGTATGAAAATTTACACAAACACTAAAACACTAAACATTTAATGAACATAAGCATAAAATGAAATAAAAGTGTAATACTTAGGGATGCACCGATACCAGATTTTTGAAAACCGAGTACAAGTACAAGTACTTACATTAAAGTACTTGCCGATACCAAGTACCGATACAAGTACTAATTTTTTTTTTTTTTAATCATTCTAATTAACTTAAACTGTTTATTTTCATTAGACACTTCAAACATAAATAAACAAAGTACATTACTACAGTATTGGTAATCTAAAACTTTTTTGTGTTGTTGATCAAATAAAATCGTAACATTTTGCCAACGTTTATTAAAAATGCTCTCTGAAAAGTGCAAACTGTTTTTAAACAATTCAGCTTCAAGTAACAAGCAAGTGTATTTTAAAGGGTTAAACATCTATGTTTACCTACATAAGTAACTTGATTCAATAACTACTGTAGTTTAGAGAGCAACAAGACCCAGTTGAATGCATGCAGCTCAAAAACCTGTTTTATTTAACTACAGATTTTATTATTTTATTTAACTTTACTTATTCATGTTCCCCAGATTGAAAATCAACCTTCTTATTTCAGCTGTCACTGAACTCCGTTCAATCCTGCAGAAGGAGCCTCTGTCAGATGGGAGGGGAGGGGGGATTGTTTATGTGTTCAACAGTGTGTGTGTGTGTGTGTGTGGGGGGGGGGCTGCGCTTTGATTCGCTGCACCCCCCACATCAACACAGAGTCCTGCAGCCAACGGAGTTTGTTGCAGCTCACGCGGCGCGCACACACAGAAGACCTGCTCTGCTCTGTCTTTTTTCCGGTCGCTCATTTGAAACACGTACCTTGCGCTCTGTCACTCGAAAGGGAGGACTCAGGAGGAGCGGACACGCAGGAGGAGAACGCCGCGGTGCGTCAACCATAAACACAGAGGCGACACTGTAAACGCATTTCGCCGCACGGCACAGTGCACGCGCAGCGCGCGCGCGCTCCAGCCAGCGGACCAAAGCGCGAGCAGCCTTCAGAGGAGGAGCAGACACACAGCAGGAGGAGAACACTGAAGCCGCACGGCTCAGTGCGCGCGCAGAGGCATTTTATTTTTTTTACAAGTTTGGACATACTTTCAGCCAGGGCTTAAAGAATGTCCAAACTTGTACAAAAAAAAAAAAGTTTTACATTTGAACTCTTACATAGTCAATGAAATGAAATGAAACTGGTATCGGTCCTGTAGTATCGGAGCCCTTATATGAGTACGAGTACGAGTAAACGCACGTGGTATCGAACCGATACCCGATACTGGTATCGGTGCATCCCTAGTAATACTGTCCTGAGTTTTTGCATAGTAGTATAAAAAGTATATCTATAAAATAAACTGAAGGTTCTAGCATTGACATTTGCAAAGAGTGGCAAAGCAGCATATGAGTTAATGTACACAGTATATGTATGAGGTAGTTGATGTTGGTATAGAGGCAAAGTGGCATATGCAGTAAGGCACATAAGGCACATTGGGCATCCTTAGATAAGGCTAGTCAGAGAATACTGTATATGTATCAGCAGTAGTGTAGATATAAAAGTAGTGTAAATGCAAACAGTAGTAATAAATAAAGTTTACTTACTTAATAGATGTAAACAGTATTAATAAATGTAAACAGTGAATGTAAACAGTAGTATGTAAACAGTGAATGTAAACAGTAGTATGACTATAGGCAGTAATGTAATACAAACATTAGTGCAAATATGAGAAGTAGTGCAAACTGAATGAGCACATGACCGAGAGTTTAGTGAATAACCCGTTTGATGACACAGAGTCCAGTGTTAAAATCTTTGTGTTGTGTGGTAATGTGTGAGAAAGTTTTTTGTGTTAAGGCAGTTCAAATGGGAGGGGAGGCAGAGCAGGCAGAGTGTTTAGCATCCTGACTGCCTGATGAACAGAGCTGTCTCTCAGTCTGCTGGTTCGAGCCTGGAGACTCCTCAGTCTCCTCCCTGATGGCAGCAGTCTGAAGCAGCTGTGTAGTGGGTGTGTGGGATCACCTGCCATGCAGTGGGCTTTCCGAGTGAGGCGTTTGCTGTGTAAGTCCTGCAGTGAGGGGAAGGAGGTGCCGACGATCTTCTCAGCTGCTCTCACGATGCGCTGGAGGCTCTTGCGGCAGGATGCAGTACATGCACCAAACCACACAGTGATGCAGCTGGTCAGGACACTTTCTATGGCACCTCTGTAGAAGGTGCACATGATGGGGGTTGAAGCTCCAGCCCTTTTCAGCTTGCGGAGAAAGTAGAGACGCTGGTGAGCCTTCTTGGCCAGTGATGCAGTGTTCCTGCTCCAGGACAGGTCCTCTGAGACGTGCACTCCCAGGAACTTGGTGCTGTCTACTCTCTCCACTGTGGTGCTGTTGATGGTCAGAGGGGCATGTTGGGCATCCCTCTTCCTGAAGTCCACAACAATCTCCTTTGTCTTCTCCACGTTGAGAGTGAGATTGTTGTGTCCGCACCACAAGGCCAGGCGGCTCACCTCGTTCCTGTAGTCCGTCTCATCGTTGTTGCTGATGAGACCCACCACTGTTGTGTCGTCCGCAAACTTGATGAAGTGGTTGGAGCTGTATGATGGTGTGCAGTCGTGTGTTAGCAGGGTGAATAGAAGGGGGCTCAGCACACATCCTTGTGGGGCCCCTTCATTCAATTTTCTTAAGCTTCAATGATAAGAAGTCTGAAGCCATATTGTTCCTTCCCAATGACACAACCTCAAACCACTGCATTGACCTGTCTACTCTACCCCTGTCCGAAAAACAAAAAGTCACAAATCTGGGAGTGATAATGGATCCTTCCATGAAACTCAACAGTCATGTAAACATGATCGTCAAACCCTTTTTTTCCCAGCTGAGTCTAAGCTGAAGCCCATATTATCCAAAAACAACCTGGAGACAGTGATTCACACATTCATTACATCTAGGCTTGATTACTGCAATTCCCTTCTGATTGGCGTCAGTCAAGCCACCATTGCACGATTACAACTGGTTCAGAACGCAGCTGCCCGATTTTTAACCAGCACACGCAAAAGAGAGCACATTACACCAGTCTTGGCCTCCCTTCACTGGCTACCGGTTCATCTTCGAATCCAATTCAAAATTCTCATGTATGTCTACAAATCGCTGAACAGTCTCGCCCCCGCCTATCTCTCGGATCTGATACACCCATATGTCCCTCCACGTGCTTTGAGGTCAGAGGATCAGGTACTCTTAATAGTTCCAGAAACTCGCCTTAACACTAGGAATACCAGAATATTCAGATGAG
>JBBPBX010035683.1:18879-31915 GCA_038048925.1 Garcialebias charrua
ATATATATCTCAGTCTAAAACTCTTTCCTGACAGGTTGTGAGTGTTATGTGTTCCTTTAAGGCATGTCAGGTCCTTTGTCCTGATTTAGGTATTTTTTTAAGTGTTTCAAATCCACAATCATCACATTCTTACATTAGGTAAAATAAGAAACTGCTGTTAACGTGCACTTCAGTTTCAATGGATTGAACTTGTGTTTGCATCTACATTTAAAAAAAGGCAAGAATATAATAATCTAAAAATGAATCTCTATGCATTAAATGAAGCGGTGCACCACTGACGCCAGCAGTCCTGGTTATGATTAAAACATCATTCCTTCCTGACTGATGAGTGGCTGTGATTAGCTTAATGTCCCTTTTTATTGGAAATCACGTGCCTTCAAAACTTAAACTAAATTCTCCATCAAGCCTTACCAATTAAAGCTGCAGTATGTAGCTTTTTTTATGAACATATTTCTTCACTCTGTCACTACCTCCTGACAGACTGATGTTAGCCAGGTAATCTCTGAAATTTAAAAAAAAAAAATATTGTCCCCTTGCTTCTCCAGGTGGTAAATAAGCATTTCTAAAAAGAAAAGGTGACCCGCCATTTTCCAGCCAATAAAAACAGAGTTTGTAACCAGCCAATAAAAACAGAGCTTGAATTTGAATCAGCCAATAAAAACAGAGCTTGAATTTGAAATTCAACAGACCACAAGGGGGCAGAGCCACATATGGCTCTGAGGGGGAGGGATCAGAATGCTTTGCCTGTTGAAAATATTTCTAACTGCTGTAGTTCTACAGAAACTGCATACTGAACCTTTAAACCAATTAGAAAGAAACAAGTTACAAGATAAACAGTCATTAAACTCATAAACTAATAACTATAATATCACCTTAGATCTGTTTTTCACAAATGCACCTCACAAATTTCCTGGTACAGGTGTATTTGCTAACATTTTGAGTGATCATTCCGTAATAGCAGCTCTTAGATCTACTAAACTTCCACCTGCTAAGCCCAGAATAGTTCAAAAAAGGGATTTGAAACATTTCTGTGAACAGTCATTCCTCTGGGATCTATCCCACTTTGATTGGCAACGTATTCTATTAATCAACGACGTGAACACCGCTTGGAATTATTTTCATGACAGTTTCATTTACTTTGTAAATAAACACGCCCCTTTCCGGAAGTTCAGGATAAAGGGCCGTGACAGCCCCTGGTTTACTCCTGAACTAGCTGACCTTCTGCATAGGAGAGATCATCTCTGGGCCGCAGCAAGAAAATCACACTCAGACACTGATTGGATGAATTTTCGGCAGCTGAGGAATAAATGCACAACTGCCATCAAAGCCGCAAAGCGTAATTACTTCTTATCTCAGACCTCCAAAAATCTAAACGATCCTAAAAAATTCTGGAAAACCATCAAATCTCTCTCAGGCATCCCCCAATCATCTGACCTTCCATCACAACTTCTTGTTGACTCTGTTCCTGTGTCAAATAAGCACGAGATCCTAAACTGTTTCAACAAACATTTTGTTGCTTCTAGTTCATTATTTGACACAGTTATAAATGGAAAATCATCCACTCCATCTAATAACCAAACTTCTACAAATCAAATCCCTCCTACAAGCCAATCCTCAGTTAATCACACCTTCTCATTTTCTCCGTTCTCAGTCAGTGAGGTAAATAAATTGCTAAATGATCTTGATCCTAAAAAATCTGCTGGTCCAGATGAACTTCCACCTTATTTCTTAAGGCTGGCTGCTCATATCATCACAGTCCCTGTGACCCACATCTTTAATCTGTCCATAAGCCAAAATTCCATTCCGGATGCTTGGAAAACAGCCTTTGTTCTTCCTTTGCTGAAGGGAGGTGACCCCACCGCACTGAACAACTATCGACCAATCTCTAAACTCTGCATTTTAGCCAAGGTTCTAGAAAATTTGATAAACTCTCAGATCAAAAATTATTTGGACTCATTTAACATCTTACCTCTCCATCAATCTGGTTTCAGGAAAAAACACAGCACAACGACTGCTTCTTTGAAGGTTCTTAATGACGTTGTTGAAGCATTGGATGCTAAGAATTATTGTGCTGCACTTTTCTTAGATCTGTCTAAAGCTTTTGACACAGTGGATCATAACATCTTGTGTCATAAGCTCTCAGAAATTGGGTTCTCTGATCACACCATTGGTTGGTTTTCTAATTATCTGTCCAATCGGAAGCAATGTGTTCAGCACAATGGTACTTCTTCCAGTTATTTAACGGTTAAAAATGGTGTACCACAAGGCTCAGTCTTAGGACCAACCCTCTTTACAATTTACATAGCTCATGTAGGTCAGAGCATCCCTGATGCATCCTTACATTTCTATGCTGATGACACAGTTGTTTACTGTCAAGCTAAAACAGTTGCTAAGGCTTTCCAGTTTTTGCAATCCGCTTTTGACATCATCCAGTCTGATTTGTTCCGTCTCAAACTTGTACTAAATGCTGAAAAAACAAAAGGGATGTTTTTTTCAAGTAGGAAGTCGGTCCCAGCAGATCTTCCTCTGATTTTATCCTCAAATGGTGTCCCAATTGAGTTTGTTGATTCCTATAAATATTTGGGTATACTGGTTGATTCACAGCTCTCTTTTAAACTCCATGTGGAAAACCTAGTAAAGAAACTGAAAGTTAAACTGGGTTTCTTTTTCAGAAACAGATCATGTCTAACACTGAATGTTAGGAAACGCCTTGTATCTGTGACTTTCCTCCCCTCCATTGATTACGGTGACATTCTCTACATGAATGCTCCTACAAGCACCCTGCGGATGTTGGATGTTGTCTACCATGGTGCACTAAGATTCATAACTGGCTGTGATTATCGTACCCACCACTGCACCCTGTATTCACTGGTTAACTGGACATCATTAACCTCACGCAGACTCTTCCACTGGTACATTTTCATCTTTAAATCACTTCTCGGTCTGCTGCCCTCATACATCTCCTCCTACATGTCTTTACGTGAGTGCAGCTACAGTGTGCGCTCTCAGGACATGATCACCTGCAGTGTTCCGTCAGTGAGGACTGAACTTGGAAAAAGGGCCTTCTCCTACTCTGCTCCTGCTTCCTGGAATATCTTACAAAAAGATTTGAAG
The DNA here is from genome assembly GCA_038048925.1 of Garcialebias charrua. Classification (NCBI taxonomy): domain Eukaryota; kingdom Metazoa; phylum Chordata; class Actinopteri; order Cyprinodontiformes; family Rivulidae; genus Garcialebias; species Garcialebias charrua. The sequence continues at coordinate 21,994 of JBBPBX010035683.1, forward strand.
CTCTCGGCCCTGACCTCCCTAAATGGTTTTAAAAATCTTTTGGAAACCTGGCAAAAACCATTGCAGATATGTTCCTGTTTTTGATTTTGTACATCTACCTTGTGGTGTTTTGCTAGTTTTGATACTTTGCATTTCACTTTCTATTTCTCTCCTACGTTTTTTTTTTCTGTTGTTTGTTGTTTAAGGAAATTCTACCATTGCTGTTCATCATTCTTTAGTTTGTAGCAGGTCGCTTTTGTAAATGAGCCCTCGAGGCTCAATGAGATTTACCTGACTAAATAAAGGTTGAATGAATAACCAGGTGGTGGGAGCTGCTGGCTAACAGGAAGAAGTTAGGCTGAAGCTGACGTACTTCAGATGAAAGATTAAAATTCAGATTTGTGCGAGGAGCTGCATAAACTCAAACCATCCTCCTTCAGGCCCTCGCCCCTTCTCCTCTCGCCTCTTCACTTTTCGTGAATTAGCACTAATGAACCAGCATCATCAAAACTCCATTTGCAGCCAGAGGCTCATCAGTGATTAGACCATTTCCAGCTGAACTCCAGCTGCTTCGTCGCAGCCTCCAACAACATTTCCCTTCAGATTTTAGACATATGGAGGTGACTTATAAGAAGAAACATTACGAGCTGAAGAGGCCGGAATTACTCACCATTTTTAATACACAGTTTGTTGTTTTATTTAATTAAGAATTCATTATTTGGTCTGCAGCCACAGAGCAGTGAGGCTTCTCACACAGACACAGTGGCTGAGCTGAATATAAACACTGTCTTAATGATATTATTTATTTCATTTTACTATAATATGCTGAAACCTTTGTGCTACAGTGGTCAAACAGCCTAACAAACAAAAAGACTACATGATCAGGTTATGATAGACATACAAAGTATTACAGGATTAAAATGTTGCAACAAATATTATTGCATCATTCACAAACTGAACTCTTGGGGTACCGGTATATATATATTTTTTGTTTAAGTTCTCAGACCTGAATGATCTTGTTTGTTCAGTCACTCAGAAAATGTCAGGAGATAAATATTTCATCGCCTGCTTCAACTAAATAAACTCTCCATCAGCAACAAAGACTTTATAAGAAAGGGTTCTTGGGAAGAGTTATAATAACATCCTGCCTGCTCACAGTTTGAACAACTACAGTTTGTAAAAGTAGAGTTTAGAGCAGACCATGAGATAACTAGTCTGAATGGACCGCTGCACCTTAAAGGAGCTGTATGTAACTTTTCTAACAATATACAGTATTTTTAACATATTTCTTCACGCTGTCACTACCTCCTGACATACTGATTTTAGACAATTAATCTCTGAAAAAAACCATTGTCCCCTTGCTTCTCTAAAAGCATTTCTAAAAAGCCACAGTGACACGCCGTTAACCAGCCAATAAAAACAGAGTTTGTAACCAGCCAATAAAAACAGAGCTTGAATTTGAATCAGCCAATAAAAACAGAGCTTGAATTTGAATTTCAGCAGAGCAAGGGTAACAGAGCCATATATGGCTCTGAGGGGGAGGGACCAGAAACGTGTCTCTGTTCAAAATTTTCCTAAGTTCCAGCGTGTTCCAGAAATTACATACTGAACCTTTGTCTCAGAAATTTCAAAGCAGTCACAACACAGTTCTAGATGAGTAATCACTATCAGCAAACACAGAAACAGCCATAACTGAGGGAAATAGACAAATATGGAGCTAAAGTTTGTCGTGGTAGAAGCTGAGAGTAAACCTAAGACATGCAAGATGTTTGAAATGTTGTTGAGCAAAGGCTGCATGAGAGAAGTACTTTTTTTTATCGAAAAGGCGTTCAATACAAGATCAACTGGACTTTATTTGTTACAGAAGACGTTTCGACCTCTATCCAGAGGGCTCTATCAATTCTATTCTAAAGCCCTCTGGATAGAGGTCGAAACATCTTCTGTAACAAATAAAGTCCAGTTGATCTTGTATTGAACGCCTTTTTTGATTTTTATCATGTCCTGGGCGACTGAGAATCTTCACCAGCATACTTTTTTTAAAGACATTGAATGCTAAATTAATGTACTTTGCTTTCCTATTTTTATCTATTCAGGGGCATTTGGAGGAAACATTGATCATGCCAAGTGTCACTGAGTGTGAAAGAGGTCAAAGGTCAATGCAGGTTTAATGCAAATTTGTGGTCAGTTATTCTCAAAGGTGGGCACCGCTAATTAAAAAATTAGTTCCACAATTTCTAAAACGCTTATTAATTTTTTTAGGTCCACAATTTCAAATGCACAAAGGCCTTATCAAAATTAGGGGAAGCTAATCTAATCCGCTATTTATATTCAACAATTTGTAGCCGGCAGCGTTATGCAATATCTGCACCACACTGCCAACTACAGGCGTATAAACTAATATACACCTCACCTTACCCTACCTTTTAACAGCGATTCGCTCCGGGTGTCATCTATTAAAATACAACTTTCACTCAGGGTCCAAAATTTTAAAAGTTGTTTAATGTGTGGAATGCTTTTCGACTGCTTCTTTGTCCTTTTTTTGTTTGTTTATTGTAGATTTTTCATTAAAAATGCATCGATAAACTTATTTTTAACTGTTTTCTGGAAAACTGAAGTGCCCTGCAATGCATTATGGGTATTCTGTAGAAACATCCAAGGTCAGCTTAGAGTCAACAGATAATTGAATCCACGTTTCTGGATGATGGAAGGGTTAAAAACATTCAAAATCCACACCGAAACAAACCATCTATCCGAGAGTCATCAGTCATAACTGGATGGTGAAAGCACACACAAAATTATCCCCAATACTTTTGTTTTTACCAACAACAATAACAAAAAAAGATCTAAAAATATCAGGAGCTCAAATAAAAACAGGAACTTTTAGGTTTGCAAATTATGTTTTCTACAATGTTGATTCAATTCAACCAGAACTTTTCAGGGTGGGTTAGGGTTAGGGTTAGGGTAAGTTTAAAAAAATGTGCAAATGACAGAATTCTAAATTGTATCATTTTAGATCATGTTTTATAATTAGGGTTTTAATATTTTAGGCTTTAAAAAGGTATTCACAGAGAAAAAGAGCTATGATTAAAGTCATAAATAGTAGTCAACATCTTTCAAAAACAGATGTTTTTGTATTTTTTAGGTGATTTTACAAAAACATAGTTTGTGAAATGCAGTTTTTTTTCCCTCCTTCACATTAACTGAAGGGGCTGTGGTAGCTCGGTGGTCAGTGCGGTCATCTTGTCATCCTGAGGTTGCAAGTTCAAGCCCAGGTTGTGTCAGGAAGGCATCCAGCGTCAAACAAATGGCCAAATCTTTCAAGTGAGTTCACTCAATGTGCTGAACCCTGAAGAAGGGAGCAGCCAAAATAAACTTTTTTATATTAGCTAAAGTAGCTTGTTGTGTTTTTGTTTTTGCACCTCATAACCAAACATGCCTACATTTATTCCCAACACTCAAAAAAAAAAAAGACAAAAAAGAAGGAAATTCAACAAAAAAGAGTGAAAAATGAGCGAGACAACAAATATCATCCAGCATCACATGATTCACCTGATGTTCTGCGCACACATGACAAGCACTCAGTCAACAGTGACAGTAAAGCAACACTAATATTTATCCGTTGTATCACACAGCTACACTGTCGGTGTGTGTGTTTCTGTAGGGATGGTGCAGCCCTCCCTGCGCACACACAGTACACATTCCCTCTGCCCTGAGTAAACACTGTGCAGGCTGTACAAGTTTGGCGTCTCAGAGGAGGAAACACACTTGCTGCTCAGCTTTGCACTAACACTGTTGCTTTGGGTAAAGTACGGTAAGTGAATCAGCAGTCTTAACATGCAAGAATCCACCTCTTCCATTGATCAGTGTGTTTTTTTAAGCACAGAGGATATTTAGTTACTGATTGGTTCTGCATAACCCACATGGTCTTGGCGTCTGCTTTGCAGACTTTTCCCATGTTGTCTGTGGCATTTTCTGCAGGTGGCTGAGTTCACAGACAGCAGAATCAATTTGGCAGCTAAACACTGGAAGTAAACTTCGAACAGCTGGTCTTTAATTGGCAGGGAGGTGAAATATAGATGAGAGCAAAATAAAGGCAATATGTGTAAATTTATGCTCAAAGCTGAGCAGTCAGATAAAGCATCTGGAGTGTAAAACACATCTGTAAGAAAGCTGTCGTTGATGTAAGCAATGCATTTAAACTGTTCTACCATCTGTTCTGGTTAACAAGATCACTGACCTGGGTAGTTTCATAAGCATGTGGTTGTACAGTTTTCTGACACCACAAACCCTATCAATAAAAAAAATGGTAATAGAAATTGGTGCTCCACAGTTATTATTTGGGTCCCACAAGGCTGATGTCTTGGTTCCATTGCAGAATAAATAGATAGATAGATAGATAGATAGATAGATAGATAGATAGATAGATAGATAGATAGATAGATAGATAGATAGATAGATAGATAGATAGATAGATAGATAGATAGATAGATAGATAGATAGATAGATAGATAGATAGATAGATAGATAGATAGATAGATAGATAGATAGATAGATAGATAGATAGATAGATAGATAGATAGATAGATAGATAGATAGATACACAGGAAAATTAGGAGAGTAATTTTTTCGTAGTAAACATTATTTTCATCTAAAAGAGTAATGTTTACACATTATAGAGATAATTCATTTCAATTGGTCAATAGAGTTGGTGCAAAAAAACAGAGCAAATCATATCGGAGTGAAACAAGAACACGCCCACTGAATTTCCTTAAGTTTCGTTTCTTCCACCACCACCTTAAGTTTCGTTTCTTCCACCAACTTGTTTTACCGCAGTGGAAACGAAGGCGGCGGTTAGCTGTGAGCCAGGTAAAGCCTCGGATATAGTCGCGCTTTGGTCCGCAAGCTGGAGCGCACGTGCTGCGCGCGCACTGTGCATGCGTTTATAGTGTGGCACGGCAGCGCATGGCAAAGTGCTGTTCTTTTACTGACCAGCAGGTGGCAGTACCCTCTAAAACCTGTGCATATGTTGCAAGAAAGGGTGTAGAAGAAGAAATCTACCGTAGAAGAAGAACTGTTTGACGTCACACAACAAAAACAAATAGCTTTCTGCTCGCGTGCTGAACTGTTGTCTTTATTTGCGGTTTTAATGCATGGAGTCAGCGGAGGAGAAAGCGATCACGTGACTTTTGGCGAAAAAACAAAAGAAAAGTCCGACTCCAGATCAGGAATGAAGGAGAATTTATTACATTTTATGTCACAAAACATTCCTCCATGCGTCGCGACGCCGTTTCCACGACCACAGCGGCGCAGACAGCTGCAGAATCTGGCGTGAAGGCTGTCGGTGAGGTCCCTACCCGACCTGTCAATCAATTCAGCGCGCGCGCTAGGCTTGCGGAGCTTCAAAATCTGGAAGGTGCACGACCACGCGCGAAACCAACGCACTGGCCAAAGCGCGGGGGCGGGGACTTCGCAATTGCGTCACTTTGGCCGCGCGCCCTATGCGACGCGTCAACTATATCCTAAGCTTTAGTCCCCTAATGGGTTGTAGATATATTTTACGTGGGGTTTTATGATTTTTAAAAATTATTTAGACTAATTATCTCTAGTGGAAAGATGACGTGCTGCTGTGTGGTTGTGGAGGAAGGAGGGCTGCAACGAGGAATTATGATGGTTGGCTAACTAGTGAACATGTGTGCTTCAGCTAACTTAGTTTAGCCACTTACAACAAAGCAGAAATAAATGCTGCGTCCATTTTTTTTATTTTCACAAGTCAAGGCTGTCGTTAAACTGAGGAACGGAGTTTAAAAGAGTAGCTAGCTGTACAGTCGAAGTATGTGGAGCCATTGTTCTGCTATAAAATGGCGCGGGAGGCCTACTATGCTAGAAACTTTTCTTGTAGAGCAGCGCATAAGTGTTGTACAATGCTACGTCCATTTTTTTATTTTCACAGTCAAGGCTGTCGCTATTTTTAAACTGAGGAACAGAGTTTAAAAGAGGAGTCGAAGCATGTGGAGCCATTGTTCTGCCTAGAAAATGGCGCGGAGGCCTACTATGCTAGTAATTATCTTTATTGTAGAACAGCGCTAAAAACAGGATTAAACTTGTGCTTGGGTGATACAGCAGAGAGTGAGCGACCGAAAAAAGACACTAAGAAAAGCGGTCAGCTAGCAGGAAGCAAGCGAGCAGCTAGCGGGGTGTTCAAAATTCTCCTAGTATTTATGCATTGTTTTGTTCAGGCATCTTGTTGGACAGCTAATTCGTATTTTTTACGTTAGACAGCTAATTCGTATTTTTATGTCAGGCATCTTGTTAGACAGCTAAGGGGTCCTTGGGGATAGGGTCTGCGTTTGTGATGTGGCATGCCCTGAGAGCATGAATAAATTAAGAACAACAACGCCATGGGAATTTCACCCAGAGAATAACACCTTATTGCTTTTAAGGCCATGCAGGTTCGCTTTGCACTGATTAAAACATCCGGGAGCACTCTTTTATATATATCATAATAATTTATTTACAGTTACCTTAAAACATCTTAAACCATTCTTTATTTATTTACATCATGTTCAACATTCTTTTTGTAATTAAAAACCCATGATGGTTTCAACTGTTTATCTTAATATTTTATTCACTTTGATAAGTATGTTTATATGATTATTGAAAAATACATTACAGTATTTTTATGTAATGAAAGATGCAAGCTGTGCGTGTGAACTAAAATCTGCAAATCACAGCTACTAGCATTTATGGTTGTTTTTGCTATCATACCTTTAAAACATTTATCATTCACCTACTTTTAGGAGCATTATTACAGTGCAGAAGATGCGAGTAGGTATCTGGCTTGGAGACTGCGTTTGTCCAGAGGGAAGCTTCTAATGAACAAAAGAAGGTCCCCAGGCTGTCACAAACCCAAACAGGTACGTGTATTTATACTTGTACACATTTCATCCTGCAACCAAACTGCACAATAATTTCCCAAGCCTTATTTATTAAATTCTATGCTGGAGTGTCACATTCATATACATTTTTTTTAGGGGGACCAACAACTGATAGAGACCGTTTGAGAGAAGAAGACTGCCTTATGACAGATAGCTTGTGTTCTGAGTCCATTGCGCTGATTAAGCACACAGCTGATGAAGGAACTGTTAGGAGGAAGATGAAACAGACTTTCAACTATTGCCAGAAGAAGATTCATGACCCAGTGAAGTCTAGTATATTTTTGGACTTAGCAAGATTCCAGGAGGTTTACCGGTATGTTTATCTTTGGTTCAACTTACCCTACTGGTAATGTTTCAGTTAAGGTGGATGTGAGAAAGTTTAACAAAATGATTTTTAAAACCTTTACTTCATCTATTGTCCAGGTTGAGCAAGATTTTACATTGATGATTGGGGAAGCCATCTCTGCAAAGTTCCTAGAGAAATGGCCCACTGTCTACAAGCAGAAAGTCCTCAAAGCTGTGGTCTCACACAGTCTGATGACCTTGAGAACCTTCTTCACAATGCTGAAGGCTCAACAGAAGTGGAAAATGGTAAGTTGCAATGGATTATAAAAAAAAGTTTTTAATGTAACATAATTTTATATAAATTGGTTCAATATAAGTGCACCTCCTCCTGCTGTCACTGTTTGGTAAGCTTACTCTGGAAGTGTTAAAGCTGCAGTCCGCAGTTTTGTAGTGCAGTCTAACTTTTCTAACAATATATTTTTAACATATTTCTTCACTCTGTCACTATCTCCTGACAGACTGATGTTAGACAAAGTAATCTCTGAAAAAACCCAAAGTCCCCTTGCTTCTCTAAAAGCATTTATAAAAACACACAGTGGTCCGTCCTTAACCAGCCAATAAAAACAGAGTTTTTAACCAGCCAATAAAAACAGAGCTTCTCACTACTCACGCTCCTAACCCACGATTATTAGATTATTTCCCTCCTTGTATTCCCAGGTGTTTGTAATCACATCATGTCTTGTCTGTGTGTATATAGTCTGTCTGAGAGTCTGGTCCTTTGTCGTGTTGTCGTTAGGTATGGTCTTGTCCTGTCCTGATCTTGTCTTGGTCCTATCCTGATTATCTCCCGTTGTAAGTTTATGCTGCCACGTCATCTCTTTAATTTATTATTATTAAAAATATTTATTTTTGTACCTGCCGAGTCTGAGTTCCCTGCCTGCAATTATTGGGTTCGTTTCTGTCCTGTCTGAAAATCCTGACAATATTACTTTTTCTTCCAGGACGGGACAGTGACATGTCATCTATTTTGATCCTTGTGCACCTCCTGCCACCGTCACCTCATGGCTGCAAGAGAACAGGAAAACTCTCTGCCAGACAAGCCAGTGAACATCTTGTGAAGTTTGTAAAGGTAAGGTTACAGTAAAGGGAACATTTATGTTGATCAAAACAACCGTATTTTCCGGCCTATAAGTCGAGTTTTTTTTAAAACAAATTTTCATGTCCTACGACTTATACGGCGAAGCGACATATTTAGGGATTTTTTTCCCATATTTTTTAGACCAATTTTTGGCAGAGATATGACCGTTTCTATTCATTCTGATAAACAGTGGAGCAGTACCACTTTCGGCCGCTAGGGTCCACTGACCGTTCCCAGCTCATGTGTCCGACAGCAGCCTCATCTGGTCGGACTCACTCTGTAGCAGCAAGGCCTCCTGCTCTCTGGAGGTCTGAACTACTGTTACCTCAGTGTTTATTAGCAAAATAGCTCAAGACCCACTAGACAGATTTTGATGAAACTTACAGAACGTGATCACTAGATGGACATTTACAATTGATTAGCTTTTGGAGATGTTTGCTATCTATTTATAATTTAATTTTTGCAGCGCGTGCGACCGTTTGGAAAACCGTCAAAGCGAAACAATTGAAATCTAGCTGATTTGAACATTACGTAAATTTATTATGGAAAGGTTAAGCTCAAACACTTTTACTATAATGTCAGCAAACAAATATATATTTTTATGTGTTTATCTTGTTAAATTTTAAAGAAATGAAGAGTATCCGCTTGTTGCGCATGCACGCTTCGCAGCACCGACGTAGCAAAACTTTTTTTTTTTATTATTCAGCTGATTTGACCATTACGTACATTTATTAAGGAAAAGTTCAGCTCAGACACATCTTTGCTATAATTTTCAGCAAACAAATAATTGTTTTTAAGTGTTGATCTTGTTAAAATCGTACCATGTGCGCTCCTGTGGCCATTTGTGGTGACGCATAACATACGGGACGCGTCAGCGGTGACGCATAATAGATGCAACGTATATGGAGGTGCGACACGTTTATGGATTTTTCCACTTTATTGAATATAATTGGACTAATGCGACATGGGGCTGAAAGTACGGTATTGTCCAATAAAGTGGAAAAATCCATAAACGTGTCGCACCTTCGTATACATTGCATCTATTATGCGTCACTGCTGACGCGTCGCGTATGTCATGCGTCACCGCAAATGGCCACAGGAGCGTGCACGGTAGGACTTTAACAAGATTAACACTTAAAAACAATAATTTCGTTTGTCTGAACTTGCACTTACGTTCGTTTAGCTTGAGGCCTGCCTCCTCGATGACTTTCAGAGCTTTGTCTAATCGTTGGTCATGGATCTCCTCAGTTTCTCCGTGGATGAGGATATCGTCCATGTAGACTTCTGTCCCTTCTAGTCCTACCAGAGTCTCTGCCATTTTCCTTTGAAAAATCTCTGGCGCGCTGCTGATCCCGAAAGGGAGACGCCGGAAAGCATACCTCCCTAGAGGAGTGATGAAGGTGGTGAGCATTTTACTGTCCTCATGCAACGGCACTTGATAAAACCCGCTAGCTGCATCCAGTGAAGTAAACACTCTTGACCCTGCGAGTCTAGGTAGTATTTCCTCAACAGTGGGCAGCACATACTTTTCACGTTTTACCGCTCTGTTAAGCCTCCGGAGATCTGCACAACAACGAACCTCCTG
>JBBPBX010035684.1:0-31915 GCA_038048925.1 Garcialebias charrua
AGTTGTGTTTTCTGTCAGAGACTTCAAGGGACTCCCTACTGTTAAGGTGTGATCTGTCAATTTACATGTATGTGTTATTGACTTGTAAGCCTGTATAAAACTTCTCGTTCTCACAGCTTCCATTCAGAATTGAAAAAGACTTCTGGACAGAAGTCGAAACGTTTTCTGTTACAAATAAAGTCCAGTTGATCCTGAATTGAACGCCTTTTTGATTTATCATGTCCTGGATGACTGAGAATCTTCACCAGCAAACAGTTCAGTTTGCTTTACTTGTCTTTTTGAAGATGTATTTTTGACTGTGTCAAACATCAGATTGAATACTCATCCATCCATTATGTTAACCTTCTTCATTTTTTGTTTGTGTCCTGGGGATCAATGTTGCCCATCACAGTGCAAAAGTTGGGGACACCCTGGACAGGTCTCCAGGGGCCTCATGTATCAAAAACCTGCGTGGATTTCCTACTGAAAAGTGACGTACGGTGAAATCCAGAAAAGTGTCTACGCACAAAAAGATCCAGATTTATCAAACTGTGCGTACACCTGAATCCACGCACATTCCTTTTGTACATCACAATTGACGTGGAACTGAGCGCACGTGAGACACCTCCCCTGACACGCCTACATTTACATATGTTAAACAGATGCAAATTACTTCCTGCATGTGTGAAGGACATGTTTGTTTGATCCCTGCGCGATCAGAAATCATTTCTAGATTCGGGAAAATAATGAATTCAATATAATATGAGTGAGGACAAACATCCTAAGTAAGAATAGTAATAAAATGTGTTCATCATGCAAAGAACGAGTGATTGTCGGTATTTGTGTGCGCGCGCACCCTGCTGTGGTGCGCGAACCGGCTCATTCATTCATTCTGTGTGGAAATATTAACTTTGCGCACGAGTTTATTACCATTATTACTGTAAACACAGAGGAACTTACTTGGATGTTTGCTAGAACATAGATCTTTGTTTATGTAGATGATGTGAAGAAACGAGTCTGTGCGTCTTGGTGGAGACTTTTCATGACATGATGTTGGAGTCTCCAGACGCAGCGCGCGCCCCGCAGCCCTGTGCGCAGTCTGTCTGTGTGTCGGAATCCCACTGTCTGCAGCCCTTTCCAAGATGGCCGCCCCCTTCCAAGATGGCCGCCAATTGACACCAGCTGACGGTCATCCATCTGATGAGGAGCTCCACTACTTAAGGCTGCAGTCCAGTGAGATCCAATGCTGGAGCATTGTACCTCAATCGGTATTTATGACTTCAGCCAGTGCATATCAATCTGATAAGAGTTCTTACCTTTGATCTTGTGTCCACAGTTTTTGTGATCCTTGGATCCTGATTCCCGTTCTGCCAGTTCCTGCCTTGTTGCCACTCGCCTGCCAAACCACTCTGGAGTCCTGAGTCCTTTCAGAACCTCGACCCAACATCCCCCTGTAAGATAACAAACAGAGCACCAGTTTTTGATCCACCTGTCCCACCTTTTGATCCACCTGTCCCACCAGAAGGACCCTGACCCTGTTCTCTCTTCCAGGCACTCCCAAGACCCCAAGTGTTCCGTTTCACCTGTACATAATAAACACTGTTCTAATTGTTACTCTTGAGTTTTGCCTCTGTTCTGGTCTCGTACCACTCTGGGTTCAGTCGGTCCTTACAGAATGCTCCAGCCATAACCGACCCAGAACGAGACCAGAAACGAGCAAACTCTGTCCTTTCCAGATGGATCGTATGACCATGGTCGAGGAGACACTCCAACGGGTCTTGGCTCAACAAGACGCCGCTCAGGAAACCATGAAGGAACTTGGAGGTATGGTTTATACTTTAACCCAAAGCCTCACACCCTCAACTCCTGCTGCTTCCTCTGTTAGAGACACTCCTAACACGATGCCCGAGACCGGTGCCTCAAACCAGCAGCTAATTACAAAACCATCTGAACTGTTTTCTGGAGACCCTCATTCATGTGGAGGATTCCTCCTGCAGTGTAAACTAGCATTCAGAGCGGCCCCGCAGCTTTACACAACAGAAGCCGCTAAAATCACGTATTTCATCAGTCAACTGAAGGGTGACGCACTGAGTTGGGCAAATTCCTACTTACAGTTTCACAACATTGACTATATCACCTTTGATACCTTGTTAAAGGAATTCAGCCGAATCTTCGACCGACCACTACAGCAACCCAACGCCGTAAAGCGGCTCCTTGGACTTCGTCAGGGAGGTCGGCCTGTCGCAGATCATGCTCTGGAGTTCCGTATCCTCGCTGCCCAGACCGGATGGAACGACCTAGCACTTAAAGGTACTTTTTTAAGTTCCCTCTCCGATTTCATCAAGGACCAGATCGCCGCTAGAGATGAACCTGAGAGTTTTGACGAGCTAATCGACCTAGCGGGTGCTATTGACGAGCGCTTCCGGGAGCGGAGGAGAGAGAAGGACTACAACTCCCGTCATCGTTCCACTTCCGGATTCGATACGTCATCAGGTGAGCCCCGCATCCACAAGAACTCGAAAACGTTTTCGAACTACAAATCCCAGGGAGACAGAGATCCCGTGTCATTTCCTCGTCACGTCGTTCCCACAGAACGTTTTCGTTCCTTTTCTGAACCTGAGCCCATGCAAGTAAATAAATTTCATCTGTCTCCTGAGGAGAGACAAAGACGCAGTGACAATAATGCCTGCATGTACTGTGGAAAGACCGGGCACTACCGGAGAGATTGCCCCCTTCTGGGGGGAAACGAGAACGCCCGCCAATAAAGAGAGAGATATTGGTGGGTACTTCTGCTCTCTCCCCCGCCTGCAGACTGTTATTACCCACACTTATCCAAATCCACCACAATCATCATCCTGTTCCAGCTTTGTTGGATTCTGGCGCAGAACAAAATTTGATTAGTTTGGACTTGGTTCAAGGGTTGTCTCTGCCCACTCGGGAGATTCCTCCCATCTGTATAGCTGGGGTTACTGGTGAAACTTTGGACCAGATTACTCTAAAGACTTCTGACCTTCGTCTAATAACTTCAGGTAATCATCACGAGTCTATTGATTTTTATGTGTTTAAAGCTTCCACTCCCCAACTTATTCTTGGATACCCTTGGTTAAAAAAGCACAATCCGACTATTAACTGGGAGTTGGGGAGAATTGAAAAGTGGAGTGACAAATGTCTAGCACAGTGCCTACGTTCTGCTGTCACATGTCAACCTGTGGAAGTTGTGCCGCACGAGGAGGTAGACGTCTCTGAGATCCCATCTGTTTACCATGATTTGGCTCCCGTTTTTAGTAAACAACATGCTTTGTCTCTACCTCCCCACCGTCCCTATGATTGTACAGTCGACCTCCTACCTGGTGCCACATTACCGGCTAGTCGTTTGTATAATCTGTCGAGACCTGAAAGGGAGTCTATGAAGAAATATATTGAGGAATCACTTGAATCAGGCATAATACGTCCTTCTACGTCACCTGTTGGTGCTGGGTTTTTCTTTGTGGGGAAAAAGGATGGGACTTTACGTCCATGTATTGATTATAGGGGTCTTAACAACATCACAATTAAGAATAAATATCCACTACCTCTGATTGATTCCATATATGAACAACTCCCGTCAGCTACCATCTTTTCTAAATTGGATCTCAGAAACGCCTACCACTTGGTGCGAATTAAAGAGGGGGACGAGTGGAAAACCGCTTTCAAGACACCACTCGGACATTTTGAATATTTGGTAATGCCTTTTGGTTTGTCCAATGCACCTGCTGTGTTCCAGGCCTTGATTAATGATGTTCTGCGTGACTTTATAGGGGACTTCGTTTTTGTTTACTTGGATGATATTCTTGTTTATTCTAGAGACGAGGCAGAGCACTGTAACCATGTACGTAGAGTCCTTCAGAGACTTTACGAGAACCAGTTATTTGTTAAAGGAGAGAAATGTGAGTTTCATGTGAAGTCGGTGTCATTCTTGGGGTTCATTTTTGAGAGTGGGTGTTATCGTACTGACCCCAAAAAGACCAGAGCAGTGGAGGAATGGCCAGTCCCGGAGAACAGGAAACAGCTTCAGCGTTTCCTTGGTTTTGCGAACTTTTATAGACGATTCATAAAGGACTACAGCCGCATTGCCGCACCACTCTCTCAACTCACCTCCATAAACCTGGCCTTCAAGTGGACTCCCGAGGCAGAAGCCGCCTTCAACAGACTTAAGAAACTATTTTCTTCTACGCCAGTTCTATGCCATCCTGACCCAAGCCATCAATTCATCCTGGAGGTAGATGCCTCAGACTCTGGGGTAGGTGCCGTTTTGTCACAACGTTCTCCCAAGGATAACAAGGTCCACCCTTGTGCCTTTTTCTCACGACGATTGTCACAGGCTGAGAGAAACTATGATGTTGGCAACCGCGAGTTATTGGCAGTGAAACTGGCATTAGAAGAGTGGCGCCATTGGTTAGAGGGCACTCCTACCCCTTTTTTAATATGGACAGACCACAAGAACCTTACGTACCTGAGAGAGGCAAAGAGATTGACCCCCAGACAGGCACGATGGTCCCTTTTCTTTAACCGGTTTAACTTTGTTCTGACTTTTAGACCTGGCTCGAAGAATGTTAAACCAGATGCTCTCTCCCGTCAGTTCTCTTCCCCAGATTCTCCAGACATTGAGGAAACCATTATTCCTCCAGTCTCTGTTGTGGGAGTTCTCACCTGGCCCATTGAGAAGGAAGTTATGGACGCTCAAAAGGATGAACCCGACCCTGGCACAGGTCCCCCTGGCAAACTCTTCGTTCCTTCTAACATGAGGGGTAAGGTATTGGACTGGCTCCATTCACACAAACTATCCTGTCATCCTGGCACCTCCCGTATGCTCTCTTTGGTTAAGACTCATTTCTGGTGGCCCACACTCACCCAAGATGTCAAGTCCTACGTTTCAGCCTGTCCGACCTGTGCTAGGAACAAGACTGGTAATCAACCTCCTGCCGGACTCCTGCAACCCTTGCCCACGCCCGGCCGTCCTTGGTCTCATATTGCTGTTGACTTCGTCACAGGTCTACCCCCTTCTGAAGGTAATACCGCCATCTTCACCATCATCGACCGTTTTTCGAAGGCTGCTCATTTCATTCCCCTACCAAAACTTCCCTCTGCTTCTGAGACGGCTCACCTCCTTGTCACACATGTGTTCCGCATTCATGGTATCCCCTCTGATATTGTGTCAGATCGGGGGCCCCAGTTTATCTCGCAGGTCTGGAAAAGTTTTTGCACCACTTTGGGAGCTACAACAAGCCTCACTTCAGGTTACCACCCTCAATCGAATGGTCAGGCTGAGCGGTGTAATCAGGAACTTGAGACTGCCCTCCGGTGCGTCGCCGAACGTAACCCCTCATCCTGGAGCAAACATCTGGTTTGGGTTGAGTACGCCCACAACGCTCACAAGTCCTCTGCCATAGGTATGTCCCCGTTCGAGGCTTCTCTTGGATACCTTCCCCCCTTGTTTCCCAGTCAGGAGATCAACGTTCCGGTTCCATCTGTCCTGCACCATTTCCGCCGTTGCCGGCGGGTCTGGCGGGAGACGAAGGCAGCCCTCTCCCGTACAGCTGCTCAGAATAAAGTGTTTGCTGACCGCCGTCGCTCTACGGCTCCTGTGTACAAGGTGGGTCAGAAAGTCTGGCTCTCCACTAGGGACATTCCTATTCGGGGCACCACGAGGAAATTGGCTCCTCGTTTCATCGGACCTTTCCCGATCACGAGGATTGTCAACCAGTCTGCGGTTCGTCTTCAACTCCCCTCGTCCATGCGGATTCACCCCACGTTCCACGTCTCTCAGGTCAAGCCGGTCTCCGAGAGCCCTCTGTGCCCGCTCTCCGACCTTCCTCCTCCTGCCCGGTTGATCGACAACCACCCGGCCTTCACTGTCCGGGCCATTTTGGACGTTCGTCGCCGTGGTCGAGGTTTCCAGTACCTGGTTGATTGGGAGGGTTATGGACCTGAGGAGCGGTCTTGGATTCCCCGCTCGTTCATCTTGGATCCCAGCCTCATTACTGCCTTCTTCAACGCCCACCCGGAGATGCGTCGCGGACCGCCCGGAGGCGTTTCTTGAGGGGGGGGTACTGTCGGAATCCCACTGTCTGCAGCCCTTTCCAAGATGGCCGCCCCCTTCCAAGATGGCCGCCAATTGACACCAGCTGACGGTCATCCATCTGATGAGGAGCTCCACTACTTAAGGCTGCAGTCCAGTGAGATCCAATGCTGGAGCATTGTACCTCAATCGGTATTTATGACTTCAGCCAGTGCATATCAATCTGATAAGAGTTCTTACCTTTGATCTTGTGTCCACAGTTTTTGTGATCCTTGGATCCTGATTCCCGTTCTGCCAGTTCCTGCCTTGTTGCCACTCGCCTGCCAAACCACTCTGGAGTCCTGAGTCCTTTCAGAACCTCGACCCAACATCCCCCTGTAAGATAACAAACAGAGCACCAGTTTTTGATCCACCTGTCCCACCTTTTGATCCACCTGTCCCACCAGAAGGACCCTGACCCTGTTCTCTCTTCCAGGCACTCCCAAGACCCCAAGTGTTCCGTTTCACCTGTACATAATAAACACTGTTCTAATTGTTACTCTTGAGTTTTGCCTCTGTTCTGGTCTCGTACCACTCTGGGTTCAGTCGGTCCTTACACTGTGAAGCTTTTGCTCTCCTACAAGTTATATAAGGTGTACTTTCACGTGTCATTTTGGAGAAATCTACAATAAACGCAGATAATGAAACACCTCCAGCTGCCGTGTCGACACCGGTGAGGGTGCGCGCGCGCTCCAAGCGCGACCACTCAGCCTTTGGAAACATATGGATGAGACCATTCCATTGGACATGATCCGGCTTTGTGTGGACTGGACTGCACAGTCCCGATCGACCTGCAGCTCCCTCTGTGGAACAGTTTGACCGCTGCTTCTGTATGCACGCGTGATGCACGGCTCCCCAGAGCGCAGCATGCAGTGCCAAACTGGAAAATTATTATTTCTGAAAACGGCTGATAAGCCATATCCTAGATCGGAAAACTATATCTGTTTCTAAATAAATGCTCTGCGTGTTACACTATTTATTATAACCTCCAGTAAGGCTGAATGAATCCGTTCCTGTTAAATTTATTTTTGGCACAACGTTGCGCGTCCTTTATTTCACTGCGTCATGTGGATGTAATACTTGTTAATCGTGTGTTTGGAGGGAATATTAATCATTTACACATCTTGAACTGTTAATAATAATAATAATAATAATAATGAATTCAATTTATAACGCACTTTTCATTAATGGAAATCTCAAAGTGCTACAAGGTGCAACATATTTGAATGTCAATAAGACAAATAATAAAACAATTAAAATCAACAACAGTATCAACTCAGATCAAAAGTAGAATCATGAGGAGGAAGAGTATGCTCGGTTGAAAAGAAAGGTCTTCAAGCCGCTCTTAAAGTCAACCACAGACTGTGGGGCTTCAGTTTCTCTGAAACACCTGTAAGTGTCGCCAAAGGAACAAGAACCACAGAAACGTGCGTACGCCTGCTCGGGAGCTTGCGTGGATATGTACCTGGATGCGCATATATTCACGTTCAGTTCAGTTTTGATACATACGGGCTTTTGCGTGGGAAGTGACGTGCGCAATGTTTTTGTGCGCACGCATGGTTGATACATGAGGCCCCAGTCCATCACAGGGACAGCTAGAGAAACAATAATTCACTCAGAGTTACCAATCAGTCTAACCTGCATGTTTTTGGTCTGTGGGAGGAAACTGGAGCTGGACAAAAACCACACATGCACAGAGAGAACATGCAAACTGCACACATAAAGGTCCTGGACTGGGATATTAATAATATTTTTAATTCTATATCAAAGTAAAAACATATAGGGGCTTATAGAAACTTAAAATTACATTTAGAAACAAAGTTGTTAATTTTCAAATCTTAGGATCAGTCAGTCAAATTAGTAATGCATTAATACATATCTTATATTATTCCATTTCATACTTTATTTCAGTACCTTATAGTTAAAATGTTTTACCCTTTAATTGATATTTCAAACATTTTGTCCTAATTTATTTACAATCACAGGGTATTTCATGGCCTAGAAGTGACACTTCCATGTTTACAATTTCTAAAATTTTAGAAATATTTGTTTAAAATGACATGAAACAAAAAAGAACTGACATGGAAAACAAGTCATTGTTTTATGGTTTATTTAAACTCAATGTACAAAATTTGTCCACATTAAAACAGAAAACTCAATGCACATAAAACCAGAAAAAAAAAAACCTTAAAGTCACAAGACAATAATTTTCCAGTCGATGTTTTCAGTTCTATGATCTGCCAGGTGTCTCTGGTGGAGCCTGTTCTTTCTGTGGTTCCTCTGAGCATCAAACTTAAAAGTTAAATGATAGATCTATTTCACCATTAAAATATCAAAATCCAATTACAAGATATTATGTTAAAATACTTGAACCTTTAATTTATTATTAATGTTTTTAATAATACCACATCTGGAAACAAAACAAAACAAAAAACAAAACAAACAAACAAACAAACAAACCAAAAAACGAACACGTTTTTGTTTCGATTCAACTTTTCATGCGTTTTAAAAACATCTTCTTTCAGTGCATCTTTTTCTTTCTGGCAGTCAGCAGTAGAAACATGTCATGTAGTAAGGAACAGACCACTGGAAAAATACAACTTCAAAATTTGTTATAAACATATTCACCCCATGGATGCTTTACCATTTCATTGGTATTGTAAGATATATGAAGTCTACATGAATTAGCCCTAAAAATTTTTTAAGTGAAACAATTTCTACAAAATAATGCTAAACTAAAGACTGCACAACTATTCACTCGCTTTAAGGCGACTGTAGAGTTCACCTCTTAAAATGTGATTTAATAGTCTATGGAGGGAAGGGGGGAGGGGGAGTTCTGCACAACTGAATGATCATGCAAAGGTAAGATTATCAGTAAAGACTCTGTTACCACTCTGAAGGAGTTACAAGATTCAACAAGTGAGACAAGAGAGACTGAGCATACAACCGTTGTCAGAGTTCTTCACTTTACTGCATTCTTAATTTTCTTTTGGCTGCTTCTCTCTGGGGTCTCCACAGTGAGTGGACCTACAGCAGAGATTTGGTCTTTGATTTAGAGCAGATGTCTTTTTTTTTGTTGCACAACCTGGACTTGAACCTGCAACCTCTGCATTTTAGCCCTGACCAACAAGCTACACCCAGCCTCCTCCGGAGTGCTTGTAAAGATAGAAGGCAAATTAACGTTGCAGTATAAATTCACACGTCCCAGATTCCTTCAGTTTTGTGTTAGTCTTCCTCTTGTGAGTCTGATCCAGGGGTCCCTGCGGCTCTGGAGCCACATGTGGCTCTTTGGCACCTCCACAGCGGCTCTTTCCAGCTTTGACCAAAACTAACATACAACTGAATTTTTTGTTTTAAAAATGACTAGTTTCAGCAGTTTTCCTGCCATTTCCTTTGTGAATATGTGGATGCTACTAATACACACTGTAAATTATACTCGCTTTATTACTTCAAAGTAGGGTACTCAAGTACCCCACAATTTAAAAAAAATGCATATGCATGCACAGTTCATTGTTGTAGTTTTTAAAAGTTGGCAAAATATCTTATCTTTCTTTTATTTATAATAATCCAGTCTTCTGTGATAGACTTGAGACGTGGATATGGACACCAGTGACCCACTGCAGCCCATAAAGGAAGAAATGGGTAAAGACAGTGGTTGGCTGGATGGATGTAAGGATGGATGGATAATAGGATGGATGGATGGAATCCAGTCTTTTATTTTGGCTTGAAATGTAAAAATATCAATAAATGTTAACAATCATTGGAAGTTTTTAGTTTTGTAATTTCACACCTACTGACCAGAAAAGCCCCCTCTAAAGTGGCCCATCGGCCACAAGTTGATAATGACAGTTCTAGCAGGTTTTGCGGCTCTGGACACTAAATTTAGTGAACGAAGGGGCAGAAATGGTTCTTTTGATCGTAATGTTTGCTGACACCTGGTCTGATCTCTGTTGAATCTATCTTCTGTGTTGCTTTCTGACAGCAGAGGGAGAGTCTCAGCTTTATATTCTAACAGGAGAAAAAAAAAAACATTTTTTGGATGGTTTGTTTAATAATTATTGTGAAAAAATAATAGACCAAGACTGATTTAATATTGTGTTAAAGTAATACAACATTGAATGTTTTTTTTTATTTTTTATTTTTTATAAAGAGTTGTAATTCATTTTCAGATATGCTTTTAGTTCCATAAAATTGGAGAATTCATAAATAAATAAATAAATAAATAAATAACCAGATCAGAAAATAAATAAAAACAGCAATTATAAATTTAGCTTTCATTAGGTTTATTCACAATTACATTTGTCAAAACATCATATTAACAAAGAAAATTCACAAATACACAAAAACACATATGACAAACAGTCACAACAGGACATGCATCGTCATGTTTTCAGTTCTATGATCTGTCAGGTGTCTCTGCTACACCCAGCCTCCTCCGGAGTGCTTGAAAAGATAGAAGGCAATCTAATGTGCAGTATAAATTCACACTGTTCTTCTTGTGAGTCTGTTGAATCTCGTATATTCTGTGTAACTTTCTGTCTCAGGAGAGGGAGAGTCTCAGCTTTATATTCTAACAGAGAAATCAGGGGGAAAAATCCACACTTTTTTTTTTTTTGTAATTATTGTGAGAAAAAAAACAAGACCAAGACTGATTTATTATTGTGTTAAATAAAACGTTGACATTTTGTATTTTTTTTTATTTTTTAGAAAGAGTATTTCATTTTCAGTTATTTTTGTTTCGCATAGTTTCGTCCATATTTTCAGATTTTTTTTGTTCAGTCCATCTCATAAAAAATTCATAATTTGTGCTTTTTGTTCCATAAAAGAATTGAATAAAAAAAATTAAACGAGCTCAGACAATAACTACACACAACAATTATAAATTTAGTTTTCATTAGGTTTATTCACAATTACATTTGTTAAAACATCGTATTGACAAAGAAAATTCAAAAAATGCACAGAAACACATACACCAAACAGTCACAACAGGACACAAATCATCCTGTTTTCAGGTTTGCTCTATGATCTTCCAGGTGTCTCTGGTGGAGCCTGTTCTTTCTGTGGTTCCTCTGAGCTCCTCTTGATAGCCAGCACTCTCTCAGCCGGTCCAACACTTGGATCTTTGGCTGCCTGGATGTGGAGCTTTCCATCTGGAGAAAGGTAGCAGCTGACAGCTTCATGTTTTACCCCTTCAGGAAGATCAAACTCCTGTCTGAACTCCTGCAGACTGTAAGAGTAGGAGCCTTTCTGGTCCTCTTGCTTCTTCTCAGACTTCCCCATGACTCTCAGCTTCCTGCCCACCTGCTTGACTGACAGCTCCTCAGGAGAAAAGTCTTGAGTGTCCAGGGTCAGGCCAAAGTGGTCTCCCTCTTTGTCCAGCTGATAGGAGACTGGCTGCAGGACCACACTGCTCCTGAGAGGCTCTGTGTCCTCCAGGATCTGGCGTTGAATTGTGTCCATCAGCTGCAGACTGTTGTGCAGCTCCTGCAGGAGATCCTGCTGGTGGAACTGAGGTCTGACTTCTGGCCACAGACTGCGAGCAGGCCAGATGTTCAGCATCTTCTTGGTTTAGTCTTCTTCTTCTTTTGAGTCTGTTGAATCTCTTATCTTCTGTGTTGCTTTCTGTCTCAGCAGAGGGAGAGTCTCAGCTTTATATTCTAACAGGAGGAGGTCCAGACTGTTCCAGAAATTACTGGTACTTACCACATTGTTCCACTAGATGGCGATAATTTCCTGAAATCCTAAACATTTACTTTGAAACAGCAAAACAACATACTGTACAGTATTCTGATATAAAAATAAAAATAAAAATTATAGAAAGATCCACTTTGGAAGTTGAATATCAAAATCATAATGTAACAATATTATTCTTTAAACATTTATTTTTGTTTATTTAAAATATTATAAATCATTTCAAATCAGTTTTGTTATATTTTATTATAATGCATCGCCAAGTCACAACAGGATTTGTTTCAGAACACTGAACAAAAACATTCACATACATTAAAAAGAAAAATTGTAAAGTTATCTGTCTAATATAGACAAAAAAATTGTAAAGTTATCTGTCTAATATCTGTCTAATATAATATATTATATATATAATATATATTATATATAATAATTAACACTGAAAGGGGTTGTCTGTTCAGTGTTCAGTCTTCTAAAAAAAAAAAAAAAGTTTTGTTTCTATTCCGCTTTTGATACATTTAAAAATGTATTTTTCTGCGTAACTTTATGTCTCCAGCTCATAAAGTCAGCTGAAACAAGTTTGTCATGTAGAAAGAGATAAAGCAACATGAACAAACAATAATAATAAGCAGAGACTGAAAACACAATATTAAAAGTTTTACTAAGAAAAACACATTTCTGAGATTGTTGTTGTGAAAACAAATATTAAATTACCTCATGGTCCTTGTAAAGTTCCACCATCTAGTGGAACAATGTGGTAAATAGCAGTAATTTCTGGAACAGTCTGGACCTCCTCCTGTTAGAATATAAAACTGAGACCCTCCCTCTGCTGAGACAGAAAGCAACACAGAAGATAAGAGATTCAACAGAGATTAGACTCACAAGAAGAAGACTAAACCTGAGACCTCAGAAGATGCTGAACATCTGGCCTGCTCGCAGTCTGTGGCCAGAAGTCAGACCTCTGCTCCACCAGCAGGATCTCCTGCAGGAGCTGCACAACAGTCTGCAGCTGATGGACACAATTCAACGCCAGATCCTGGGGGACACAGAGCCTTTCAGGAGCAGTGTGGTCCTGCAGCCAGTCTCCTATCAGCTGAACAAAGAGGGAGACCACTTTGGCCTGACCCTGGACACTCAAGACTTTTCTCCTGAGGAGCTGTCAGTCAAGCAGGTGGGCAGGAAGCTGAGAGTCATGGGGAAGTCTGAGAAGAAGCAAGAGGACCAGAAAGGCTCCTACTCTTACAGTCTGCAGGAGTTCAGACAGGAGTTTGATCTTCCTGAAGGGGTGAACCATGAAACTGTCAGCTGCTACCTTTCTCCAGATGGAAAGCTCCACATCCAGGCAGCCAAAGATCCAAGAGTTGGACCGGCTGAGAGAGTGCTGACTATCAAGAGGAGCTCAGAGGAACCACAGAAAGAACAGGCTCCACCAGAGATGCCTGGAAGATCATAAAACTGAAAATGTCGAATGATATTCTGCCTTATTTTTTTCTTTCTTTTTTGTTGTGATTTTTCAACTTTGTAGGTTTCTGATATTGGAATGTCTTTGTTTTAACAAGGTACCGGGTAGTTAATACTGTACCTGTTTTAAGTTTTTTGTTTGTTGAACCTGTTTTTAACATTGTTTGCCTTTCTACATTTTTGTGACGTCTTTCATTTTGTCAATAAAGGTATTTCAATATTCTACTTTTTTTCTTTTTCTTCTAACAATATGTCTATAAAGTTTCAAGTATTTTTTTTTACAATTAATCATAAAAGCTAAAATTTATACTTTGGTCAAACTAAAACACCTTTTTTAATTTTATTTTTTATTTGAT
Organism: Garcialebias charrua; assembly: GCA_038048925.1. NCBI lineage: Eukaryota > Metazoa > Chordata > Actinopteri > Cyprinodontiformes > Rivulidae > Garcialebias > Garcialebias charrua. The sequence goes on from JBBPBX010035684.1 coordinate 13,582, forward strand.
TGTATTTACAAAACTGTTGTTGCGCCTAGTATATTTTTCATTTGTTAATAAAATGAAATTTAATGGGAAAAACAAAATGCTGTATGTTCATTGTAAACAAGGCAACTATAAAATGCTAGTGAAAGTTGAGTTTTGTAATTTTGTCATAAGAAATAGATTTTTTAAAAATTGTAGTGAAACTAAGTTTAAATCACCAAACCTAACCCATTCTTCAAATCTTTATTGACTAAATGCATCCCTCAAGAAACTTGTATAGTGTTAATGCAGTGGCTTAAGCAGAAATGTGTCTACGTCTGAAAGCGAATCGACTTCCAAATTTAACACAGTTTGTAAAATAAACGGTGGTTGTGCTGCTCAAACCAGCTGATGTTTCTTATACCACACTGTAAATATGAACTATAGGTTTATTGTACCCACCTCAGGGAATCACTGGTGTATAAGGATAAACCTAAACAGTCCTTATAAACAAAACAGTCCCACTGGACCAATAGAACTGGCTTCATATATATATAGATATATATATATATATAATAGGGGTGCAGGAAAAAAAAATGAATTTTTAAAGAATCTAGATTCTTAGTCCTGGCGATTCAGAATCGATTCTAAAAGCCCCCAAATCAATTTTTTTTCATTTTACAATAAAGCCCAAAATATAAAGAAAATAAAACCATATCTCTTAGTATATGAGGTATACTCATAGTATATATCAGGGAGGAGACTGAGGAGTCTCCAGGCTCGAACCAGCAGACTGAGAGACAGCTCTGCCTCCCCTCCCATTTGAACTGCCTTAACACAAAAAACTTTCTCACACATTACCACACAACACAAAGATTTTAACACTGGACTCTGTGTCATCAAACGGGTTATTCACTAAACTCTCGGTCATGTGCTCATTCAGTTTGCACTACTTCTCATATTTGCACTAATGTTTGTATTACATCACTGCCTATAGTCATACTACTGTTTACATTCACTGTTTACATTTATTAATACTGTTTACATTTATTACTACTGTTTACATTTATTACTACTGTTTACATTTACACTACTTTTATATCTACACCACTGCTGATACATATACAGTATTCTCTGACCAGCCTTATTTAAGGATGCCCAATGTGCCTTACTGCATATGCCACTTTGCCTCTATAACAACATCAACTACCTCATACATATACTGTGTACAGTAACTCATATGCTGCTTTGCCACTCTTTGCAAATATCAATGCTAGAACCTTCAGTTTATCTTATAGATATACTTTTTATACTTTTTATACTACTATGCAAAAACTCAGGACAGTATTACACTTTTATTATTTAATTTTATGCTTATGTTCATTAAATGTTTAGTGTTTTAGTGTTGGTGTAAATTTTCATACTTTTATACTACTATGCAAAAACTCAGGACAGTGTTACACTTTTACTATTTTATGCTTATGTTTATTAAACGTTTCAGTGTTTTAGGGTTTAAATGGTTACTGTTGCACCGAGGGACTGAGAGAAACACAATTTCAATCCTGTGTATGTCCTGTACATATTGCAGTTCTGACAATAAAGTTGACTTTGACTTTGATATGAAAGAATAGATAAAATGAAAGGTGGCAGAAAGAAGAAGAAATCTTATTTTATCTGCCCCTTTTTTCAAAAACAAAACAAGTTCAAACAATCAATTCAAACAATAATATTCTATAAGTGACAGAGCAAAAAGCTAACCTAATACTGGTTATTTAAGTTACAGAATTTAATGCATTCCTGTATTATTTGTTCCTATTTTTGGTATAAATATCAAACGATGCAAAAAATTTGATACAATAAGGAACCTAAAATTATTGTTTTCAATAAAGGTTCCATTTGTTTACATTGTTGTTTATTCTTTTCAGCTTGTCAGTTACAAAACTGAAACTAAATTTATGACCATTTTAATAGAAACATCGTTTCTGAATCAAAAATCGTTTCTGAATAAAAAAAAATCGATTTTGAATCGAATCGTGACACCAAAAATTGGAATTGAATTGATTCTCCAGACACTGAGAGATCCGCACCCCTAATATATAATGATGAAGTTGAAGACGCAAATTCAAAATGGCATACTCACCCCAGTTGCATCGAGTCACTCATCAACTGTCCATCCGGATATAAGACCGTCCCTTCCTCAGCTCTTCTTGTTTGCCCGTTGCCAGTCTAGTCGCATCCCTCCGCCTCCCCATCTCCACCCGGGGTTTCGGGTTCCTCGGTTCTCCCCTGTTCTTCATCCCGACTACGCCTCCAGGGAATATCCTGCTCGCCTCCATTCTGGTCCTACGACTGTGTATGTTCCTGCTTCCTGTTCCCTGAAACCCAGCCGGTCAAGGCAGATGGCCGCTTGTCCTGAGCCTGGTTCTGCTGGAGGTTTCTTCCTCTCGAGGGAGTTTTTCCTTCCCACTGTGGCTTCCTGCTTGCTCAGGATGGGAGTTTGTCTCAGGGTTAATGGGAACCAAGGACCGATGGATGAACGACATACACGTACCGGTGGGATAAGTTGGATGACTACGATCCCCGACTCCGCCACCGGGTTCGGGTCCCGGGTGGGAATCTATCTCCCTATGCCGGACATTCAAGCTCTCAGCGGTCTGGCATGCATGCCCTCCACTGGGGCCCGAGCGCCAAAGAAACCTTAATCAATAAAACATTTTAATTGTATTCTTCTCTTTCGTTGTGTGAGTCTCTCCAGGTTGAATTGCATTTAACTTATTTAGTAATATATAATTTGTATTCTAGAACCAATTTTCTTAGATTTTTAAATTAATAGTTGCCAAAGAAAAGTGAGAAAAAAAAGAAAATGTATGACAGAGTGCCCCCACCCAAAAACAACAACGACAACAACAACGAAGACGACGACGACGGACGGACGACGACGACAACGACGACGACGACGACAACAACAACAACAACAACAAAAAACAACTATGAGCATATATAAATGAGCTGCACTCCATCCATCCATTCTCTTCCGCTTATCGGGGTCGGGTCGCGGGGGTAGCAGCCTACCATATTTTTCGGAGTATAGGTCGCACCCGAGTATAGGTCGCACCATCCAATCATTGCCAAAGAATTGGAAAAATCCATATATAGGTCGCATCTGAGTATAGGTCGCACCTACGTCAAAATGTGGACCATGTTTAGCTCTGCTGCAAATGTCTCTTCCACAGGAGCGCACAGCAAGGCTTTTAAGAAGATTAACACTTAAAAACAATTAATTGTTTGATAAAAAATTATAGCAAATATGTGTCTGAGCTGAACTTTTCTTTAATAAATGAATAATTTTAGCAGGATAAACACCTAAAAAAATATATTTGTTAGCTGACATTATTGTAAGAGTGTGTCTCAGTTTAATTTTTGTTAATAAATGATTACAAATCAGCTTATTTTATAAAAAGCCATATATAGGTCGCAGGCCATGAAAAAAAATGATAAAAAGGTGCCACCTATACTCCGAAAAATACGGTAAGTAAGGAGGCCCAGACTTCCCTCTTTCCAGCCACTTGGGCCAGCTCCTCGAGGGGAATCCCAAGAGCTGCACTCTTCTTATCTATTTATTCATTTATTTATTGCTAACATAAAAAACAAAAGTGTTGCAATGTGTATTAATGTCCAGTGGATGGCAGCATTGCTTTCCCAACCTCGTTCTTTGAACTCATTGATTTAGGTATTTAAGCACGTGGCCACTGGATGTCTGCAATTTTAAAGACAAGTTCACTGATCAGTGTTGTTAATTTTAATTTTAGCATTGCAAACCTTTAATTGATTTTTCTCTCATTTTTCTTGTTGTTTTAATTCTCTTTTCATTGTCTCGCATTATGTCTGATGAGATGAAGTTACATTTAGAAAAAAGCATAATTTATGCCAACCACAGTCTGAATCCTTCATTGATTTTCTCAAATAAAAAAGTATATTTTCTTTAAAAAAATATAGTTGTGAATGTTTTTTTTTAATGCAGTTGTTTTTATTACAGTATTAAACCTTTTTTCTTCTTTTCATGCTGTGTTCATTTAGTCTTAAATAAAAACTGATGTGTGGAAAAATGGGGCAAAAAACAGCAAGGTTTCAAACCCACTGCCTTCGTTTCAACATATTCCATCTCTGAAGAACATACAGGGGGTGGATGATGAAACCTGGCAAACACAACGTCTTGCTGCTTTGGGATATTGTGTCAAGGCTCATGTCAATATTTTTGACACATAAAGAGAATTTACGAGTTTTCTGAAGGGGAAGAAACTATTTTTTTATTTTTTTTAAGGTGTTCACCTTTGGATGAACTCCACAAACTGGAGGCAGGATAGAAGTGAGAAGGAGGAGGAGGAGAATCAAAGGTAACAAAAAATAGAGGGAGGCTGAGGAGGAGGATGAGGAGGAGACAGCAAGGCTCAGCTCCAAGTAAATCATCTGCATTGTTCTCCTAATGCGGCGAGCATGCACCAACACACACCAACACACACACACACATCCTGGAAGCAGCAAACACACAAATACACACAAACAGAATCTCGGTCACTTCTTGTCTTAGTGCATTCCCTTATGGAGATGATTTTTAATGCAACATAATCCCCCTCGTTCCCTTGAACACATAAAAGAGATATCCTTCTATCTGTGTAAGTGGTTTTGATGGCCACCAGTTCACACAAACACACACACACACACATGAGATGCCAGCTCATCAACATGCAGCTATTCCTTTGGCGCTGAATTCCAGGTTGTTAATTGGCTGCAAAGCAGAAATGTGTGTGTTTTGATTGCAGCATACATGTGTGTGTGTGTGTGTGTGTCTGCACTGCAGCCTGCTCAGGAATTCCCGTCACGTCTTCGAGCCTCGATTAAGACGTTGCTCCAGTTTTGAACAGACAGACATGTGGGGAGGAGGGTACCAGAGAGGAAGTGATGGAGAGAGGATGCAGCAGGGGGGAAAAGATGAGAGAACTCCAGAAGAGTGGGAAGAGAGGAAGAGGTGATGAGCCGGGACTCAGTAAAGGGCACCAAAAAAAAAAAAGTGGGAGGTAAAAATAACAGAGAAAAAGTGAAACACTGCAGTGTCACAGACTGATGACTGATAACCTCTGCGAGCACCTGTCTTATCACCGTGCAGGAATTGCAAAGCAGCGAGTGCATTCCAGCTACAGTTCACTTACAGGTGCAGGATTAAAGATTCTGCACTGGTCTGCACAGACTGAATCAGGTGCTTGAAGTATTTTGAAAACACTGACCGCATCTTGTCTGGTAGAACATGAGAAAAAGCAAAAGGTCTTAAGAATTTCTACTTTAGTGATAAAAAAAAATCTCTATCCATTCTGCACACTCAAATGGTGCTAATAAATCATTAATTGGTTTAAATTAGTTAACGTTTCAGTTTAGTTCGGTTTAGAAAAACGATGACGATTAAAACTTATAATAAACTGCTAACAGAGTTGTTGTTTTTTTCTTCCTCCCATTCAAACTTTATTTAGACAGATCAATCCCATTGAGCCTCGGGGACTCATTTACAAGAGAGACCTGATTTTAACAAAGACTGATGACAACAGTGGACAATCATAAAAGGATGCGTACAAGTTGAGAATAACAAGTGAAAATAAAATGGTGTTAGAAATGGAACAACAAACAGCTGGATTGTAAGGCGATGAGGGAAACAAAAACATGTCTGCATTGGTGTTTCCCATAAACCAAGCAGATTAGGGATGCACAATATTGGATTTTTGGCCAATATCCAATGTGTTAAAACTTGTTTGGCCGATAACCAATACCAATATTTTATATAATTTCCTTTGTTAGAAGAACATAACCCTCTTATTTAGGCTTATTTGCTGCAAAAATTGTGCAACAGCTGTAAGATCTGGTGACATATATTCAATAACGGCCTTTTAACTTGTATTAAATGAAAAGTGTTAAATGTTATTTATTAGAATTAGTCACCTGTGATGCTGTCTCAGTTGTGGAGGCTTGTTCCAGGTTCCTGGCTGCAGTGTGGATCCTCTGCACTCCTGTGCATGAAGGACATGCTTTTTAAGTTCAAAGTTTTTGTCTATCCATTGTGCCGTAAGGCTAATGACTATAAGGTGCACCAGATTATAAATCGTTTTAATCAAAACAAAACAGTCAGATAACTCAAACTTTATTCAACTCATTCATAATAACCACATAAAATCAGCTGGAGGTCAGTAAGCACAACTGGAATTAATACATGAGGCGCACCTGATTATAAGGCTGACTGTCAATTTTTGAGAAAATTAAAAAAATTTAAGTGCGCCTTATAGACCAAAAAATACGGTACCTGGATTATTGAGCATGAACTTTTGGCATCAGAACAGTATTTTTTACTCTAAATGGGAGCACCAACATGAAAAGTTTGAGAACCACTGTCCNAAAGCTTACCGCAATGGGATTACAACAGTATGGAAGTTCCAAAAAACTTTATGGGATTATAATTTTCTTTTCCACTTGCTGGATTACTTCAAGATCAGAGACAGTTCAATGTTCCTTTCGTGTTGGACCCCATCCCCAAGGACTGGCGATGGCTTCCAAAAGGGGGGAGATGTAGTGGGCATGACCGTGTCCACTTTGATACACCTGTGTATTTTTTTAACTGTTCCAGAGATGACTTTTACTGACCTTTCAGTAACCAGACATTTAACACAGTTTATTTTATTAGTTTAAATCAAAGGACAGATTCACTCAAAAAGAGACTATTTCTATCTTGGATTTTGTTCTAATACAAATATAATCAGAAGCATCACGTGTGTTTATTCATGAGCAGTGTTGTAGTTTACAATATATCATGATCACATATGTTATATGCTGTGTTATTCTGTAATGTGAAACATTACTGTGTCACTCCTGCTGTGTTAAAGTTGAAGGCTCGGGTCACAGAGGCCCGACCGTTTTGTTTAGAAATGAATGAGACAGTTAATCTGTTGTTTTCTTGAGAACGGCTCCAACACCCTCTAAACAACTTCTCTCTGCTCTGACTCTCACATTGAACCCTGATAACGTTAAAGTGAAGTCTTTGACGTGTCTCTAACTCTGCTCGCTGGTCCATGGACCAATGGGAAAGTGACAACTCCTCTCATCTCAGATCTTCTACTAAGGGTCTAAGTTTTTCCTAAAACAGTGAGTTCCTGTGAGGAAGGAGAGATGTGAACTTTCTCTTCAGAGTTTGAATGGACAGAGACCTGGAAGCTCTCTGCCTTGTCAACTGATTTAAGTTTGGTCCAGAGCAAAAGACCAACTTATCAGTGGAACTGATGGACGTCTCCATCCAGTTCACCGAGCAAAAGCTCTCTATGACTTTCTTGAGGAAAGCTTTATTTTGAAACTAACCCAGAAGCTGCTACTATCTTTGACGAAGAAGGCAGGCGTCACGACACGTGAATCCATGAACACACCGAGGTACACCGGACTTCATAGGCCCAGAACCTGTGAGGCTCAGACTGCTCCTGCAACTACCAACCGAGACTGAACGTCAACAGGTACAGAGTTGCGGATGTTTCTTGGATCGTGCTGTGAAGTCGAGCTGGTTCTCGTACGGAGGAGTGTCATTTCTGGTTAAACTCAAGATAAATAACTTCCTCTCTTAACCTCTCCAACCTCTCCTTATCCCTCTCAATCTATCTGGTAACTATATTTAAGCTAAAGAGCCACAGACTAAGTATAATGACATCCTGTATTTATGTCTGTTGTTACAATTTAAATGTGCTGACGTATTAAATTGCAAGAAAGTGAAATCATGTCAATCAAGTGTAATGGTGTTAATTTAGTTGATTTATTTTAAATAAATGGTAGTGTCTTTGACATACCAAACTAAGTCAACGTTCTCTGTCACTTAATGGCTTTATTTATTTATCCATCATAAAGATCACAGAAATATTGGGTAAACTGAAAAAGAAAAGAATCTGTGAAATTACTATTCAATCTGAATAAGTAAATTAATTAAGGTAAAGAGGACAGCTTAATACTGACCCCCCTAAATCCTTTACAAATGAATGAATGAATGAAAAAAAGAATGAAACATGTTTCAAACCAGCAATATCAATTGTTTACAAGAATTTGTTAAAATGTTTGGTCCATTAAAGAGCTCAGATGTTCACTAGTATTATTTGCAGGTTTTTATTGTGATAATATATTTATACAAATGTTAACTGGATGTGAACACAAATACATGACAAGTATCTTTTTAGAACTCTCCACTGTGACTTCAGCAACCCGAAGGTCATCTCCACCTCCACCCTGACTGAGCAAATGTAAACATTAAATGACTTGTTGAGGAGTCAGACGAGGAGTTTGCATAAGACGAGCCAGTCTAACTGCGCGTATGCAGGAACACCAACATTGAAGAGACTGATGTCCTTTCCTTCAATGTTTCTCACAGACTGCCAAAAAATGGCATGCCAATAGTGTTCAACTTTTTATTTGTTTAAAGGCATGGTTCAAACAAATTTTATTTTAAATAAAACTTTACAGCTAAGTATGTCTACTGATTACTTAGATACTAAATACAATATAGTAAATTTTAGCCTTACATGTTGGCAACATTTAACTCTATTTGTTTAAAGACATGGTTCAAACAAACTTTTTTTTAAATTAAACTTTACAGCTAAGCATCTCTACTTTGAGATACTTAGCTGGTAGTAATACTAAATACAATATAGTAAATATTAGCCTTACTTTTGGCAACAGATGAGCCCTTTGATAGAGGTCTGAATGGCGTAAGACATTGGCATCATGGGCACTGCCTGGCATCTTGCAACTGATGCTCCAGAAACAGGAAAACAGAGGAAGAATAGTAATTACCGGTAGTAACAAATACAGACAGTATCACGCATAAACAGGTAGAAAAGAAAAGGACAAAAAAGTTTATTAAAGTCTACAGCGTTTTTATTGTCTTGGCAACAGTTGTTGTCCACAACAGCTTGGAGGATATAGGACGGCCAGCGCTCTCATCCTGCGAATAAAAAACTAAAAGCATGCGCTGCTTCACCTGTAGTTCAATCAGGGAGTGCAGTAAAAACTCCATCGCCGTCATTACAATCTGGCGCGGGTCCATTTTTGGCGTGTCGGTTTACTTTCGTCCCGAAAGTAACTTCTTCTTCTGTGCCAGAAAGAAACGTTTCTACTAAAAAGAAATTGTCCAGATGAACTGATTGAGAATGAGCGGATTCTTCTTCTGTGGTTTTCATGAAAGTAACTTCCTCTTCGTTTTTTTTTAAAGGGGAGTGTACCACTCTGCGCATGTCAGAACTTCTGGTCAGAATAAAAGCCTGCTCCATGTAAACTCTCGTCATGAACGGATTGTGCCCATGTAAACGGTACTATCTAATTATGCAATCAGAACACATTTCAATCCTGTCACAGAATTTTGCCCATGTAAACATAGCTAGTGTCACAAGATCTATTTCCATCCAGTGTTGCATTAATTGTTCACCAATAATTGCATTGATGATGGCAGATTCTGACCACTGCACAAACCCTTCTCCAACACATCCCAAACCCTCAGTGGGGTTAAGGTTCTATGGAATGCCCAGAAACTGGCTTTACACATGCAAAATGGAGGACTATCAGTCTAAAACAAAAGATCTTTAGTGCATAACAATCAATTGTTATAAGCAAAATGGTCACTAACTACTCACCGAATCAGCATCAGGACACCTGGAGCTTATTTACCTGGATGATTGAGCATGTTTTTTTCCCATTTCTTTTTAACCATGTTGGCCAGGTTTTCCTCAAGCTGGTTCAGTGAGTAGTAAGCTGCCATTTCACATGTTTAAAGCCATCCATCCATCCATCATCCGCTTTTTCCGATGTTGGGTCGTGGGGGCAGCAGCTTGGGCAGGGAAGCCCAGACATCTCTTTCCATAGCCACCTCTTCCAGCTCTTCTGAGAGGATTCCAAGGCATTCCCAGGCCAACCGAGAGACATAGTCTCTCCAGCGTGTCCTGGGTCTTCCCCGGAGTCTCCTCCCAGTCAGACATGCCTGAAGCATCTCCCTAGGGAGGCGTCCAGGGGCATCCTTACCAGATGCCCGAACCACCTCAACTGGCTCCTTTCGATGTGGCGGAGCAGCGGTTCTACTCCAAGTCTATCCTGGATAACCAAACTTCTCACCTTATCGCTAAGGGAGAGTTCAGCTACCCTGCAGAGGAAAACTCATTTCAACTGCCTGTACCTGCTATCTCTTTCTTTTTGTCACTACCTAGAGCAAGTTGAAGATCTCTCTGATGGGTTCTTCTGCCAGGTGTTCTCAGCAAACCCTCAAGACACATTTGGGTCTACAGGGTATGTCCGGCATCTTCCCCTGCCATCTGATCCAACTTACTACCAGGTGGTGATCAGTTGATAGCTCACCTCATCTCTTCACTTGAGTGTCCAAAACAAATGGCCGTAAATCAAATGGCATGACTATGAAGTCTATCATCAATCTATGACCTAGGGCATCATTGTGCCAAGTGCACTTATGGACACCCTTATGTTCAAACATGGTGTTTGTGATGGACAAACTATGACTAGCACAGAAGTCCAACAACAGAACATCGCTCGGGTTCAGATCAGAGAAGCTGTTCCTCTCAATCACGCCCCTCCAGGTCCCATTGTCATTACCCATGTGAGCATTGAAGTACCCCAGCAGAATAAAGGAGTCCCCAGCTGGCTTACCTTTCAGCACCCATGCCAAAGACTCCAAGAAGGCTGGATCTTCTGAACTGCCATTCCCATAGGCCCCAGTAGATGAGAGGGTGGCTTCCCTTCGCCTTCGGGTGGGGGACGGGCTCTGACTGTTGTGTAAAGCCAGTTTGTGGGAATTCCACAGCAGTCTGGTTTGAAACACGTCAACAAGGTGCTATTTAATATGATGGATCCTGTTGGCAGGCCTAATGCTGACAAAGTTTTTTTTGATGAAAGACAATTTTTTCCCCCAAAAAATGAACTGTCCAGATGATGCCCTGATGCATGCTCAATAATCCAGGTAGAAAATCTAAAAAAGCTAAGTCTGGTCCTCTGGACCAGAGGACCAGACTTAGCTTTTTTGGATGTCCAGATGATGATTTAACTTTTTTGGGGAATCACTACAGACAACTTCTTCTGCTCAATCTTGAAATGTATTTCACATACACCAGAGAAACCCATTGTTTTACCATGATGGAAACGTTAGTAATCACCTTTCACCTGCTTGCCACACATTTTATGTCACTAGAAAATTATTAACAAGCACAGAGGCTAGCTTGCAGGCTGACTGACATCCTACTACACGCACACACATCCCCACACCACCACCACCACCACCACCACACACACACACACAGTTTCACATCTCATCTCCCCCTGCAGCTGTGCCATTTCAATGAGTGTACGTGATTGATTCCTGTGTCTGAATTTTGGCTCTAAACAAGACTATTTATTTTCCATTTAGATCAGCCAAGTGTCTGCAGCTATTTACCCACAAACCAGCGGCATATGGAGCAGCTACAGCAGGCCGCCAGTGCATGACACACACTCACATGAACACAAGAGTGGAGGGACTGATGAGGATGACAGAGCCATGAAGGGTGAAAAAACAGGAATGAAAATGAACATCAGACATGTATTTAACAAAAATTGAAGGAACTGAATAAAACGAGTGTAGAGAAAAGATCAACTCAAATGTGACACGGTTTGGCTCTGCGACAGAGGCCACAGTTGTTAGTGAGGCGCAATAAAGCTGTATATCAGTGGCTCAAGAGGAACAATATGGCCTCTTTATCTGGCTGCGAGGAAGAAGTTAATAACACAAAGAGACAGGGTGAAAGTGAGACCCAAAAAAAGGGAAGAAAACCGGCTTGGTGCCTAAAACAGCAGCTGCTTTCAAACAGCACATTAGATTAAAATCTACCCCGAGACAGAACAGGCCTCAGATAATCTCACTCCTCTTCTACTGCCTACAAATGCTTAGATTAAACAGCTTAAGGTTGATGTTTTATTTAGCTAGAAAGATTACTTTATAGGACCAAGAGGTCAGATTGGCGTTTAACCATAGTTACCAACAAACACATGAAATGAAACTCCTCTTTTATTGGAACAAAATATCTAAAATCACCTGCAATGTGGCAACATCAACAACAGTATTCTTTTGATTAACTGATAACTAACTCACGGGCATAGACAATTATCTGTGAGGGGGTTGTATCCACCTCATATTTAAAAAATACTCATTTGGACCCCCCCCCCCCTACCCCGCACATTTACCATGAAATATTAGTTCACCCAGCGCTGTTTCTATTTCTTCATGAACCAGTCCATTCCACTTATTAATTGGAGAATATTCAAACCACTCAAAGTCCAGGTTTTCCTGGTTACCTACAACAACCCTCCACCCAGCATGCAGTGTTTCTCCTCAGTCACATGGCTTGGCAGGATACACATCTCTTCAAGGTTTATTGTCAACAGAGGATGGGGAGACACCCCTGTGTTGCACGCTAGCTTCTCAACGTCATCTCTTAATGCCATCCCACTTCTTAAAGCCATCCACAGATTCTTAAACCTTAGGATGCGTGAGAGAAACTCTATCATGTTCTATTTACCGCGGCTGAATCTGCAGAGTGCAAATATCCAATATTCAACCTAAAACAAATTTCACCACGGTCTCTATTACTATCTGTTTTTGAATGAAAATTTAATTTTCGATATCTTTCAGTCTGAGTTTAAACAATTACCGTATTATCTGCCCTATAAGTCGCACCGCCCTATAAGTCGCATTGTCCAATTATGTGGTAAATTGGAAAAATCCATAAATTTGGTGCTTCGCCCTATAAGTCGCACCTACGTCACCGCTGACGCAACGCGTCACCGCTGACGCAACGCGTCACCGCTGACGTTACGCGTCACCGCTGACAACCCGGAAATGTGGGCCGGTGTTTTGCCCTGCTGCAAATGGCGGCCTCAGGAGCGTGCAGGAAGGACTTTAACAAGAATAACACTTAAAAACAATTATTTGTTTGCTGAAAATTATAGCAAAAATGTGTCTTAGCTGAACTTTTCCTTGATAAATGAACATAATTGTGAAATGAGCTTGTTTAAAAATTAGTTTTGCTACGTGCAAAACTGAGTTCCTTAGGGCTCTGGATGTTGTGGGGTTAAGTTGGCTTACGCGACTCTGCAATATCGCATGGACATCGAGGGCAGTTCCCTTGGATTGGCAGACTGGGGTGGTGGTTCCCCTATTCAAAAAGGGGGACCGTAGGGTGTGTTCCAACTATAGGGGGATCACACTCTTAAGCCTCCCTGGTAAGGTCTATTCAGGGGTTCTGGAGAGGAGGGTCCGTCGGATAGTCGAACCTCGGATTCAGGAGGAGCAATGTGGTTTTCGTGCTGGTCGTGGAACACTGGACCAGCTCTACACCCTCAGCAGGGTCCTGGAGGGTGCGTGGGAGTTTGCCCAACCAGTTTACATGTGCTTTGTGGACTTGGAAAAGGCATTCGACCGCGTCCCTCTGGGGGTTCTGTGGGGGGTACTCCGGGAGTATGGGGTACCAGGCCCATTGATATGGGCTGTTAGGTCCCTGTACGACCGGTGTCAGAGCTTGGTCTGCATTGCCGGCAGTAAGTCAGGCTCGTTTCCAGTGAGAGTTGGACTCCGCCAAGGTTGCCCTTTGTCACCGATTCTGTTCATAACTTTTATGGACAGAATTTCTAGGCGCAGCCAAGGTGTTGAGAGGATCCGTTTTGGTGGCCTTAGAATCGCTTCTCTGTTTTTTGCAGATGATGTGGTCCTATTGGCTTCATCAGATCGTGATCTACAGCTTTCGCTGGAGCGGTTTGCAGCCGAGTGTGATGCGGCCGGGATGAGGATCAGTTCCTCCAAATCCGAGGCCATGGTCTTGAGCCGGAAAAGGGTAGCATGCCCTCTCCGGGTCGGGGAGGAGGTCCTGCCCCAAGTGGAGGAGTTTAAGTATCTCGGGGTCTTGTTCACGAATGAGGGAAAACTGGAGCGTGAGATCGATAGGCGGATAGGTGCAGCATCCGCAGTGAAGCGGGCGCTGTACCGGTCTGTCGTGGTGAAGAGAGAGCTGAGTCAAAAGGCAAAGCTCTCAATTTACCGATCGATCTACGTTCCCACCCTCATCTATGGTCATGAGCTTTGGGTTGTGACCGAAAGAACGAGATCTCGGATACAAGCGGCTGAAATGAGTTTTCTCCGCAGGGTGTCTGGACTCTCCCTTAGAGATAGGGTGAGAAGCTCAGTCATCCGGGAGGGACTCGGAGTAGAGCCGCTGCTTCTCCACATCGAGAGGAGCCAGTTGAGGTGGCTCGGGCATCTGGTTAGGATGCCTCCTGGACGCCTCCCTGGTGAGGTGTTCCGGGCATGTCCCACCGGGAGGAGACCCAGAGGAAGACCCAGGACACGCTGGAGGGACTATGTTTCTCGGCTGGCCTGGGAACGCCTTGGGATTCCCCCAGAGGAGCTGCTTCAAGTGGCTGGGGAGAGGGAAGTCTGGGCCTCCCTACTTAGGCTGCTACCCCCGCGACCCGACCCCGGATAAGTGGACGAAAATGGATGGATGGATGGATGGACGGACGGACGTGCAAAACATGCACCCGCACGGGTGGGAACGCTGCATTTCTTTAAAAATTAGCAAGATAAACACCTAAAAAAAATTGTTTGCTGAAAATTATAGCAAAAGTGTTTCTGGGTTTAACGTTTCCTTAATAAATGAATATAATGGTCAAATCAGCTGAATTTAAATCGTTTCGCTACGGCGTCTCAAAAAGCACGCGCAGCAACAGACATGTAGTGCAACCAACAGACCTGCATCTCTTTAAAATTAAAAAAAATAAACACCTAAAAAATATATTTGTTAGCTGACATTATAGTAAAAGTGTGTCTCAGTTTAACTTTTCTTAATAAATGAATATAATGGTCAAATCAGCTGTATTTAAGTTGTTTCGCTACGGCGGCTCAACAAAATGAGCATGAGCAGCAACAGACATGCAGTGCAACCAACAGACCTGCATCTCTTTTAAATTAAAAAAGATAAACACCTAACAAAATATATTTGCTAGCTGACATATTAGTAAAAGTGTGTCTCGGTTTAACTTTTCTTAAGAAATTCACTTTGACGGTTAAAACATGGTAAATTGACTGATCACAGCCCTCCTGACACTGAACAGCACAATATTACCGGTACTTTGTTTGTGCCGGGGGACTGGATCTTTGGGATGAACCAGTCTTTGCCGTAATGTATTTTGGGGTTTAAAAGCCACTGGGACGTTGTGTTTAGAAAATAAACGTCTCAATGTCTCTGAAACTCCCGCAACATACGGAATGACCACTGGTCTGGGTCTGGGTTCCTTCTTTTCACCTGATGGCTGGCTGGAGTCCTGTTTGGGTTTCTTCTCTGCTTTCAGGAAGGCCCAGTTAGGATATCCACATTTCTCTAGAGCCTGTTTTGTGTGTGATTTCTCCTTCTGTCTGGCTGCTGAGTTAGTAAGTGATCAGTCTTATATCGGGGAAAGTAAACAGCCACTGGCCAAAAGGATGGCCCAACACAGAATATCAATGTCATCAGGTCAGGACTCTGAGGTCTACACTGGAGATTCCAGGCCAGTGATCACTCTTTCAGGGATGAAGATGTTCACATACTTGATAGAGAGGAACGATGGTTTGAGAGAGGAGTAAAGGAGGCCATCTTTGTGAAAAGAAACCGTCCATCATTAAACAGAGGTGAGGCCTCCGGGTTTAACTGTCCCCCTTTTACAATGCTGTTATTGCTAGTATCACTCAGCTCTCTGTGAATAGCAAACAACCATCAGGGTGCTAACGATCCATCGCTGATGGTCCTCCTTGATCATGTGAGCAGCTGGTTTCGGCTGTAAGCAGCAAACTGGTTGATCCACTGTGAGAGGGTGCTATTCAGCTCTGTTCATCAGGCAGTCAGAATGCTAAACACTCTGCCTGCTCTGCCTCCCCTCCCATTTGAACTGCCTTAACACAAAAAACTTTCTCACACATTACCACACAACACAAAGATTTTAACACTGGACCCTGTGTCATCAAACGGGTTATTCACTAAACTCTCGGTCATGTGCTCATTCAGTTTGCACTACTTCTCATATTTGCACTAATGTTTGTATTACATTACTGCCTATAGTCATACTACTGTTTACATTCACTGTTTACATTTATTACTACTGTTTACATTTATTACTACTGTTTACATTTACACTACTTTTATATCTACACTACTGCTGATACATATACAGTATTCTCTGACTAGCCTTATTTAAGGATGCCCAATGTGCCTTATGTGCCTTACTGCATATGCCACTTTGCCTCTATACCAACATCAACTACCTCATACATATACTGTGTACATTAACTCATATGCTGCTTTGCCACTCTTTGCAAATGTCAATGCTAGAACCTTCAGTTTATTTTATAGATATACTTTTTATACTTTTTATACTACTATGCAAAAACTCAGGACAGTATTACACTTTTATTATTTCATTTTATGCTTATGTTCATTAAATGTTTAGTGTTTTAGTGTTGGTGTAAATTTTCATACTTTTATACTACTATGCAAAAACTCAGGACAGTGTTACACTTTTACTATTTTATGCTTTATCTACATCCACTTGTTCATTATGTGAAATCACCAATCAAACAATCTTCTTCTTTCAGCTTTACCCTCTTCAGGGGTCTCCACAACGAGTCATCCTCCTCCAATCATGTCTCATAATCATGTCTTATCATGTCTCACATTGTGCTCCTAACATACGACGGAGCTTTGTTGCCACGCTTTAAAAAAAAACATTGCCACGATAAGAATTTTTTTATTTTATTAAATGTTTCAGTGTTTTAGTGTTTAAATGGTTACTGTTGCACCGAGGGACTGAGAGAAATGCAATTTCAATCCTGTGTATGTCCTGTACATATTGCAGTTCTGACAATAAAGTTGACTTTGACTTTATAAGACTGAGCTGAATACAGCATCTCAGACTGAGGAAGTCTTTCGGATGAAAGACGAAACGTTTCTACAAAAAATTTTTTAACTTTGTTTTGTTTTGTTTTTTGAATTTCCAGAGGACCAGACTTAGCTTTTTTAGATAACATATTAACTATCTCCTTATTTGTAAAACCAATACTAAAGTATAACTTAACAAGATGATCAACATTCTTCATTTTACCACAGTTAAAATGTGTTAAACCTGCTTTATCATGTTTTGGACAACAACTGACAACGACGACAACTGTATAAAAAAAGTTTCATACGACTTTATTCTCATAATTTTAAGACTTTATTTGACTTTATTCTTGTAATACTACAACTTTATTCTCATCATGTTATGGCTTTAAAAATAAAAAAATTCTTATCGTGGCAATGTTTTTTTTTAAAGCGTGGCAACAAAGCTCCGTCGTATGTTAGGAGCACAATGTGAGACATGATAAGACATGATTATGAGACATGATTGGAGGAGGATGACTCGTTGTGGAGACCCCTGAAGAGGGTAAAGCTGAAAGAAGAAGATTGTTTGATTGGTGATTTCACATAATGAACAAGTGGATGTAGATTAAAAAATGTATTGTTGCACCTGTTCCTTGTTTTCTTTTCTCTTTTATATTCTCTACATAAGTCTTGTTTGTGGAAAGTGACAGGGGACAGAAAATGGAGGCCTGGGGCCTCATGTACAAAGACTTGCGTGGATTTCTTACTGAAAAGTGACGTACGGACAAATCCAGAAAAGTGTCTACGCACAAAAAAATCCAGATTTATCAAACCCTGCGTACACCTGAATCCACGCACATTCCTTTTGTACATCACGATGAACGTGGAACTGAGCGCACATGAGAGAGTGGCCGACTCCGCCTTTGACACGCCTCCGTATGAATATGCAAAGTCATTCAAATATGCCATGCACGACAGGAATGTCGTCTCTGCTCCATTGCAAATCATGTCGGAACGTGGAAAAAAGAGGAACTTCACGGACTGTGAACAGGAATCACTTCTGAGTGAGGCAGAGAAGCACGGAAAAAGGTTTTATTCGGCACGCCTAGCGCAAAACATACCATCCACTTTTAAACAAGAAGTTGACCCATCTGCTCTAACATGCCTGTATAGGTTAGTGGTGAGCGCGCCCGCCCTTCGTCCCAAAGGTCGTGAGATCGACTCCCCCTTGGTACAACGTTTATTTTTTTCATTCCAGATTTAAAGAACACGGGAAAACTATTTAATAAAACAACAAGAAATAGAACAATACATGAAATGGAAGGAAGCAGACGATTTCTTGTTTTGTAAATAGTTTTCATGTGTATTTAAATCTGGAACGAAAAAAAAAGAAACGT